>JAIWNE010000169.1:0-47033 GCA_025331445.1 Blakeslea trispora | reverse complement strand
GAAAAGGATCAATAAAGCTGTCAGTTACCAAGCCTTTTATACTTATAGTATTAGATGTTACGATTTAAAGTATTTTGACACATTCGGAATCTGAATGAAACTTGGCTTGAGCGCCGAATAGATCAGGATGAAATATCAGATAGCTAAAAAACCAATTAAAATTTTTTCAATCTCTTTTTCTCTTTCTTTTGTTTCTTTTTGTTTTCTTAAAACTTTTCCGAGTGGTTCATGGTATGTATCTCCTTATAAAAAAGAAAGATGTTTATTAATATGAATCAATGTATAGTATTGCAAGACAAGTAACTGGTTTTAGTTGGTGCTATGTTTAGTAAGAGAGGGTAAGTGATCGATCATCTTTTTCTGAAGCAAATCTAACAATGTCTTCCGTAGTAATCGACGGCTACTTACCTTATCCTAAAGATGTGTCTAAAGGGCTAAAGAGGTCCATTATCTGTAATACTGTAAGTAAAAAAAAAATCTACAAATGTTTGTTTCTTTGCTGATATTAACTTGGATTTATCTAATAGACGCTCTATCTTCTATCTCTATTGCAAAGGCTAGTGGCCATGGTTACTAAAAGGTAAATAAGTTATTGATTGCTCATTTTTTCGACTGTTTCTAATGATTATTTCTTTATTTTGATAGTTTGTTTCTGCTTTCTATCTATTATTTACTGGTTACAAGAAGAGATCTAGATGGATTCTATTCTATTCTGAATGAATGACAAGAAAAAATACGGTCAAAACGATGCATCTAAAGGTAAGTGTAGTATGTAAAGACTACCACAGCTATGGCTGGGTAAAGAGGTAAAGAAGGGTATGGGGGACCCAGTATATAGAGCATTAGATTAGCCAATGATGTACGAATAAAGATCCAATGGATCGATCGTATAAACAATTTTTTTATTAAATAAACCAATAATATAAAAGAATCCAAACGACGTTTTCCGTATTATATTTTAACCGAGTGGTAAATGAGTAATAATGAAAGGCATATTAGCCAATAAAGAAAAGCAATGAGTACCAAATAAAGCATACATCTTTAAACCAAGGTTAAATAGCAAAGGAGTGTATTTGAAATGTTTGTGTAAAAATGTAACATGAGAGAGCCTATGGGAGTTTAACAGTCTAAAGACCGAAAGAAACACAAAGAGCTTCCTTAAGCCAATGACATGAAGCATACTTCAATCAAAAGAGCAAATAAGATGAAAGGATTGCACTGTAACTAATGAAAGAAAACATGAGTTATATGGTACATACAGACTATAACTAATGAAATTCGCCTGCTTAAAAAACCATGAGTTATACCCAGGTTAAGGCATATAACTCATGAGGTGAGCTATACATGCTATTTTGAACATTAGTTAAATTTATGAGTTATACGCAGGATATGCCCTATTCCTGCGTGTAACTCATGTTTTTTTTTCTGTAGTGCCCCTCAGTTTGTAAGAAGTTGGAATAAGTCCAAAAAGAAAGTATTCAAGCCAAACACTCAAGTTAAGCGAAACATCAAAAGAAGAAAAACAATGGAAGGTGAACAATCCACAAGACTAAGTAGATCGAATAAATTTGGATCGGACTCTGAAAAACAAGATTAAGAGAAATAATCAAGTTCATTTTAATAAAAATCATCTTTCATCTACTGTTGATTAAAAGAGGTAACAACATTATTGTTATCCTTGTGTGAAGTCCTTTATCACTGTTTCCTGCTAAATCAAGCTCTTGGTATATACAAAGCTTGACAGATTTAACAAGTTGAAATTTAGTCATCAAAATTTTCATATGGTTCGTGGCCACTACAAAAAACTTATACTTGAGGCCTGAAAGTGATAAAAAATTTCCTGCATTAAATGGGTCCTTTCACGGGGTTTTTTAGCAGTAAAAAATCAGATCTCTCAAAAATGGTCAGAATTTGCTGAAATTTGGACAGAGTGTATCCCTAATTGTCTAGAATACACTCATGTAAAAATATTGAAGTCTTTACTGCAAACAATTGCTTCTTTATAGCTATTGAATTTAAATTTTATTTAACTTATAAAAAAAAAGTTCAAAAAATTTCAAAGTGGTAAAAATTGTTTGGTTTCTAGGCTTTGTCACACGTTAAAAATAAGGAGAGATAAAAAAAGAGAAAAAAACTCTGATAGACAAGCAGAAAACAAGCCAAACCCCCCGTTTTAAAACTGCTAAGTATGCTTAAAAAGGAACGTTATGTTCTAAGCTGATACTATTAGTATTTTTGTTGCTCATCGAGAAAGTCTCTTCAACTAAACCATCTCTTATTCTATCAAAAAAACATTTAATCACGATATTATGGTCAAGCTTTCGCAAGCATTGTATTTGGTGGCTATAAAAGTACGATTTACTATAATAAAAGGTGTCGTTTTATAAAAAAGAATAGTTTATTATCGTTTAAAGTTTAAATATGAATCATCTCTACACTTGATTGAAAGCAGACGAAACACAACTGTCAATGTACTGATATTGAGCAGATGTAGCTTCAAAGTACTAGATGAGCTGAAATTACGCTATATACACCTTGTAGTCTAAATGGTAGTAATCTGTTCAAAAAAAATAAATTTTCAAAAAGGAATAAAAAGAAAAAAAACGGAATTAGAATAATACAGATCCTGAGCGCTGATTGGAACAGGCCAAGAAAAAGATGTAAAAACTAATAAAATTTTGTGTGTTCCTTTTTTTTCTCTTTATTTCCTTTTCTTTATCTTCTCTTCTCTCAGTGGTTCCAGGTTTGTATTTTACAAAAAGAAAGGATCTGATACTGATATAAGTCAACTTGCGTTTAGAGTAGCCTCAAGCAATCAGCTAGTCTTATTATTGTACATGATGCTAGAAAGGTAAACACTTTGCTTATTTATAAGAGCATCACTAACATTTATATGTTAAAATCTTGTAGTGTATTGACTAGCTCTGCGTCTACGGTTGTTGCAAATAAGCTGGCAAACCTCAACATAGGTTACTGAGTAAGTAAAAGGTTTTGATAAGCTTATTTGCTCGCTAACTTTGAGTTGATTCTATCTACTAGATAATCTGATTTGTATATCGGTAAAAGCCAAATCTCAAAGCATCCAAAGGTGAGTTTTTTTGTTTATTTATCATATAATAAGCTGGTTCTAATCCTTTTATTTTATTCTATTTTTATAGTAATCTACATGGTTATGACAAGAACCAAGCCGCTTTTGCACTTTTTCGCCTTTCTGTAGCTGCTATGACAAGTATTCCGTGGCAAAAAAGGTATATCCAAAGGTAAGTAAAAATTCTCAAGACTGCAATACGTTTGGCCAGTAAAGAGGCCAAAGTGAGCATGGGAACCTGGTACGTTCAATATAGAATAAGTCAATGGTGCGACGTATAGAGTACGCCCAATATATAGTATATAGTAATATTTGCAATAAATAAACCAATAATATAAAAGAATACAAAAACGTTTTCCGTATTATATTTTAACCGTATACCAAAAGAGTAACGATACAAGGCGTAGCAGCCAATAAACAAAAGCAATATATACCAAATAAAGCATACATCTTTAAACCAAGGTCGAATAGCAAAGAAGTGTATTTATAGTATTCGTGTAATAATGTAACATAAAAGAGCCTATGGGAATGAAATAGTGTAAACACCGAACTTTTTTTGGAGCCAATGACATGCTACACGTTTCAAGCAAAAGAGCAAATAGGATCAAGGTATAGGCCTGTAATGTTGGTTGAAAGTTAAAGATCACAGGCCGAAAGGTATGTTTTTTGCCAGCCTAAAGAAAGGTACATTTCACGAAAATTAAGGCCTGAAAGGTATAATTTTTGTCTGCTTAAAAAATTATACATTTCACGCAACATTGAGGCCTGAAAGGTATAATTTCGCTTAAATATACACCTTGTCACATTAATGTAGTTTGTACATTTCACGGAACTTTCGCCGTGAAAGTTCCGTGAAATGTATAAATTTTTTTTTGTAGTGAGCACTGCGGGAAAAATTATATCTGTTTTATGTCTGGAAAACCCTATTTTGGATATCCAACCGACTTTGTCGGTTAACGAAACATTAAGAAATGAAATAGACTAGTCTGTTTGGGGGTTTAATAGGCCTTTAACCGACAAAGATTTAGCAGCAGAAAAAATGTCGGTAAAAGGGTGTTTCAGACTTTTAACCGACAGATAATTTATGTCATTTAAAGGGTTTTTTAGGCTTTTAAGTGACAGATAATACACGTCGGTTAAAGGGCAATCCTCTAATCTCATTTGCTTCTTTGAATAAAGCAATCTTGATGTTATTGGTCTAAAGAAACCTTTTGTGTTTCCTTCGGTCTTTAGACTGTCTAACTCCCATAGGCTCTCCCACGTTTCATTTTTACACAAACATTTCAAATACACTCCTTTGCTATTTGACCTTGGTTTAAAGATGTATGCTTTATTTGGTATATACTGCTTTTGTTTATTGGCTGCTACGCCTTGTATCGTTACTCTTTTGGTATACGGTTAAAATATAATACGGAAAACGTTTTTGTATTCTTTTATATTATTGGTTTATTTAATAAAAAAATTGTTTATACGATCGATTCATTGGATCTTTATTCGTACATCATTGGCTAATCTAATGCTCTATATACTGGGTCCCCCATACCCTTCTTTACCTCTTTACCCAGCCATAGCTGTGGTAGTCTTTACATACTACACTTACCTTTAGATACATCGTTTTGACCGTATTTTTCTTGTCATTCATTCAGAATAGAGTAGAATCCATCTAGATCTCTTCTTGTGACCAATAAACAATAGATAGAAAGCAGAAACAAACTATCAAAATAAAGAAATAGTCATTAGAAACAATCGAAAACAATGAGCAACAAATAAGTTAATTACCTATCAATGACTATGGCCACTAGCCTTCCCAATAGAGATAGAGGATAGAGCATCTATTAGATAAATCCCAGTTAATATCAGTAAAGAAACAAACATGTGTAAACTTTTTTCTTACTTACAGTATAACAAATGATGGAGCTCTTTAGCTCTTTAACCCTTCAGACACATCTTGAGGATAAGGTAAGTAGCCATCAATTACTACGGAAAACATTGTTAACTTTGCTTCAAAAAAAGATGATCGATCACTTACCCCTTCTTACTAAACATAGCACCAACTAAAACGAGTTACTTGTCTTGCCATACTATACATTGATTCATATTAATAAACAATTTTTTGTGAGGAGACTCATACCATGAACCACTCAGAAAAGTTTTAAAACATCAAAAAGAAGCAAAAGAAAGAGATAAAGAGTTCAAAAAATTTTAATTGGTTTTTAGTTATCTGAAATTCTATTCTGATCTATTCGGCGCTCAAGCCAAGTTTCATTTAGATTCCGAATGTGTCAAATTACTTTAGAATATAACGACAAATGCTGCAAGTATAAAAGACTTGTTAACTGATTTCATTTTGTTGATTGTCTTTTTTCGAATCAAATTTCAATTAGCCTCAAAACATGTCCTACACTACCTCTTCCGACAATGCTAACCACAATGCCGTCACCGTTCCTATTCCCATGGCTAACGCTGTCAGTATCAGCGGTATTGTGTCCACTCCTCGTCAGAGCAATACAGTTATTAGTAGAGAGGTGCAAGAGTTAAAGCGAGCTCTTGAAAGCACCAATGAGCAGCTTAGAAATGTCGAGACCAAGAACAACCAGCTGTCTCGCCAAATGAATGAAATGAATGAGAAATTCGCTACTAATTTGACTACCATTAACACAAAGTTTCGATTCCCTGGCACCAAAGATGACTTAAAGATACTTCGTGTTAGTGTTACTCATATCATTACCCTTTAGTTTTACTGACCGTCCTTATTAGTGTCTTGTAATTGTTATTGAAAGAGAACAGATTGGCGAAGATAGCTGGAGACTAGACGAGACTTTGATTGGTAGCCCTTACAATGGGCAGAAAGTAAAAGCAATCATCAGCAACTTTGAAGTACATCACACGTACTTCATTGTTCTCAAAGGCAGAGTCTGGAGCTCTACAGACAGAGTAAACTTCGTAAAATATGTACTTGGCAAGCGTTTCAACAACATCCGTAACGAAAAGAGGAAGAAAGATTTGCCAGAAGAAGCTAAAAAAGAAGAGCTTAGGAAGAAGAACTATGCGACCCGCAAATCGCAAGTAAGATATTCTCATTACAAGTTCTTATGTTTCGCAATTGCTAAGACAATATTTTGATAAATAGATCTTGAAAAGAAGAAGAAGTACATATAGTGACTTCAAGCATCGTCTTGAAGCTTACTATAAAACGGATGTTGAGTGCCTTTCAGTACTCGTTCCTGAAATGATTTCGGATCAAGAAGATGAGCTGGATGCTGATGGTGAAGAAGTAAGATCAAGAAAGGCTCCAAAATACAGAACAGAAAAGGTTAGTAGATTATAGCAAACTATTGTAAATGTATTAACCAATTTGTTTGAATAGTGCAACGAGTTTTTTGATGAGTTGGATGCAATTCGCTATGCCAATACTAAAGCCAGAAACCGTCGATTTATACCTACAAAGACTGGTTCAAGAACTCGGAAGGAATCACACGCCATTACTTCTGAGACACTTGCTGCTTTGCCAACTTGGGCTGTTGACAGCAGCTTTGTTTAGGTTTTTTTTTGTTTTTCCTTCTTACTTTTTTAATTGATATATATTCATGTGTAATAAATATTTTGAAAAAAGAAATTTATCCTTTGTTTGTTACAGAATTTTATTTGGTAAATCAACAATGACGATGATGTTTGGAAAAGGTATGTTTAGTATGTGAACTAGTGAATACATTTTTTGGACTGGCAAAATTGAATAAGAACTAACATTTTCGTATTGACATCGAACAGGACGCATATAAGGTCCAGTGTACTGAGATAAATCTTCTTTACCGGTACGAGGATTCTTGAACCGGTGAACGAAAGCAAAGTAATGGTTCAAGTAGCATGTTTTGCCATTGGTATCAGTAAACTGTGCCTGATGGCAAAAAAAGTAATCGACTGATCCAGCACGCAGATGCTCGGTAGTGTCTGTTATATTGACACCTCCCAAATCATCGTTTTCGAAATCATCCTGCGAAAGGCATTGAAATCGATGCCGACATTGCTTCCTGTTAGTCTAGAACTGTAAGTGGATCCAAGTACATCGATCTTTTTGAACTTTTTGACGTTGTTGATAACGACAATCGGTTTACTGTATTATCTTCCGTAATATTCAACTAAACATTGAAAGTGTTCTGGTTTCAAGTGCTTAGGAGCCCCTCGGGCCCAAGTGAGAGGCACTCTACCGTCTCTGGTCATGGATTCAAAGCCCATAGGATTTCCACCTTTTTGTGAATACTTGATCATATCCCCTAATGAATAAGGAATACCAGGTCCTATGATACCTTGATCTTGCAATAAATCCTCACTTGTTTGAATTACATTGTTGTTGTTTTCTGTAGTTTGGCTCATTTCGTAGTTGTTTGATGTATATGAAAGAAAAGTATTTCTAATAAAAAACAAATGAATATGATTGATGCTTTAAATGTCTTGATTTAGTTGGATACTCTCAATTGATTATCAGCATGGTGACACAACTCTCTTTTGGCACTTTGATATTGAGATTTTTGAACTTTGACTAATACAATTAAGATAAAACAAAGAGCTATCCGTAGACTTGCAAATTTCACATTTATCAATGTATATTATTATGCCAGCACTGTTACATTCTGAGTAAAGACGATGATAACGAATAAACAATAAACAAAAATGGCCAGATCATGTCATGCTCTGTTTAAATCTGGAGCGGGAATTTTTTTTTCGGAAAAGGAGCGGAAGTTTTGTTTTAATCCGATTTCTTTTCGTTTTTTATTTTCTCTTTTTATGGATAAGTTTCTCTTTCATGTTGCATCTTTAATAGGCATGCCAAACAACAAACTACGCTTAGTAAATCAACTATGAACTTAGTGTGCATAAGTATTAGAAAATAAGCGTGATAATAACGTAAGCAAAAATGTTAAGTTTTTTTTTGTTTTTATTCTAAATATTTTTTAAATGATGTTAATAAGTAAATATAGATTAATAATAGTAACAAAAGAAGACAAAACGACTAAGGAAGTTCATTTGAGAAGGTAATATCAGCATCATTCGAGAAGATGATTGCTTGCATTTCGCGCATATATGTTTTTAAAACCATGCTTATGATTTGTTTTGACGTTTTTGAGGAAAAGGTTGTTTCTTTCGAAGTTAAACGCCCAAAAGCAAGAGACTGGACCCCATTTATGCATACAATCGCGGAGATGCAGCATGAAATGGAAGTTAGGCGGGACAGATTCAGAGCCGTAGGCAAGTTCATATTTTCTGGCAAAGTTTAAGAGATGAGTGTGAACTACATCAATGTCGGAAATTTTTATAACACCAGAATCAAGGATTCGGAAAGCATGGATCAACTCCATCATGTGCATGTAAACAGAGGCATCAAGAGCGGGAGGACAAAGGAGAGCATGGGCCATAGAGGTCATAAAGTCTTTGAATTCGACTGCTTTGACATATGGGAACCCAGTTTTTGTAATCTTTTTTGACATAAGATTGCCAGGAGCCTGAGGATTAAACCTCATATGGCATCGCATAACCTTTTGAACCTTCACATAGGCATCTTCTGGCATCATCTTGGTCAAAGCGGTCTTGGCTGCATCTAGGTACAAAACGTGCATAGGCTCAATGGCCAGCAAGTCGTAAGAAAAATACGGCAACTCAAACAGTACCGAAAAACGAACACCACTTTCTTGCTCTAATTCTTGTCTTTTTTTTGCAGTCTCGGCCTCCTTCCAAGCACGAGAGCTTGCTCTGGTTTCTTCTTGGGTTCTTCTTCTCCAACTGTCGCAGTCCCAGCTGCAGTAGTTTCTTTGATTGCCCGGACCTGCAAAACGGGGGAACTGGGTGTGGGACAAGTGACAACCAAAATTGCTGTTGAATGACATGCTGCTTGCTAACTTTTTTGTTGCTGGAAGATTTGAGCAGATTGTAGCCAAGCATGCCCTGACTTTATTATTGATAACTGAACCATCTTTCATCACCATTGTCATCTCCACACCTTCTAACAACACGAGCAACTCATCCACCAATCGCTTCAAATAATAATTGAACGTGGTAGTTGGAGGCTCTTGAGGCCCAGGAATGACTCCTACGAGTAACATGTTTTGCTTTAGGTCACGACCATTGGCTTTGGGCAGGTTCTGTATAGTGAGGTAGATGCATTCTACACTATATTGGGCATTGAAGGGACCAAACCAGTCGACATTTACAGTGAGCAACAGGTTGTAGTCACCGAGGAAAGCAAAAGGAAGAGGATCGTTTGGGAGTGCCTTAAATTCGGAGAAACCGGTACCATCGTAGATGTCAAACATATAGCCGGGAACAGTCTCACGTTTTCTCCATTCGTTAGTCTGATCAGCAAAGCCTTGACGCAGAAAGAACTTTTGAGTGTTGAAATAACGGAACAGTAGGGATACTCTTTTTGAGGCACAAGCTTTGGTACCTTTTTAGTGCAATCATAATCATAGACTTTGCCTTTACAGTATCTTTCTGACTTTGCTGGCTTGAATGCTGCTTTCTGTAGATCTCGGTTACAAACGATGTCATTCTCTCCAGGTTCGTTCTTTTGGTCGTGAAGATGATGGCAGCTAGTACAAACGTTGTAGTACTGTATACCATCATTGCTCAGTTTAAAAAGTTGGCTTCTTTGTAAGAACGTTGTCAATGTCTTTGGGAAACGAAAAGCATCGACTTGGATTTCTAACAAGCGGTTGAGATCTTGCATGTACTTTTCGATTTGATTGCGAGGAGTGCTGTTATTGTACATGTCAGTGACTAGCTGAAAGAGGATCTTTGAGGAGGGGCTTTGAGGAAGTTTGTCAGCTAAGTTGAGAGAAGAAATGAGTTAGCGTTAGAGTACTTGTACTAAATTGACTGCTCTAGAACTACTTACACAAAAGATCAAATTCAGAAGGTCCAGCAGACTTAGGCTCGTGCTCGGGCTCAGGCTGAAGCTCAGGCTCAGGCTCAGTTACAGTTACAGATTCAACAAAGGCATCGACAGGTTCCTCAACTTCATCAATTTGCATTGGATCTACTGAAGATTGGTTTGTTAGTTCCTACTCGTTATGTAGGCGTTACAGTTTAGCAAAATTACCAGAGCTAGATGGTTGTTCGACTAATTCGCTTGTTGGATTAGCAAAGTATGGAGTGCGTCCGTTGATTTTGTTTTCTATAAATTATGAGGTAATGAGTAAGAATTGAGGGCGAATTGGCTGAAATAGATGTAGAGCACTTACTGTTGGTTTCAAGCCATTCTTGATAGGGCATGTTATCGTACTTGTTGGATTTTTTGTGAGAACGATGGGTAGAAGGCTTGATAAATTTGGCCTGTTCAGGTCTGCATTTGCAGATGTCACAAAAACAGTAGATCAAAGTGTTTCTAACAGGAGTAGCAGGCATGTTAAGGTAAATCAAATAAAATATCGAATAGATGGCTGTTTTGCTTTATTTTTCTTTGCATCTTTTATATCTTTTTCTTCTGCCTGAGCTACAGTCTATTTTTCACTAATCAAAAGATTTTACAGAATCTTATTTGTTCCTTGAATATAGACAAATCAAAAGTTTTACTGATTAGAAATCATTGATTGGAAACAATGTCTTTGAATCATAAATGTTTTTCTTCAATGTATGGTCCCTTTCAGTCAGTAATTATTAAAGCAAAACATGTTTCGAAATTTGGTATTTGTTGATAATGCTTAACTTTTTATTCAATCTGATATGCATATCAGCACTTCTAAAGCTATGTCTGTAGATTATAAGCTGTTTTCTTTATCCCTTTTGCTCTTATTTTAGACAGAATGCCTTCCTAATTTATCATGAATAGATAAAATTGTTAAAGCACAGATTTGCTCCGTTTAAAATGTGATACTGAACAAGTCCGAAAATCAAATAGTTTTTTATTGGTTAAAATCGTAGACTTTTTTTAAAAAAATGAAATTTAAAGTAGTCACAATAAAAAACTGGGAATTTGTTAAAAAAAAAAGCGGCTCTTGAAACCGATTCAAAGAATGTTCAAATTGAACGCTTGCAAGAGCATAGAAAATGATGGTAAAAGTAGCGTTTTTTTTTTGCATGGATATACTCTAGATAGCTACATACATCACTGTTTTGAATTTCATTCAGTTTTGACCAATTTTCATAAATTTACATTTTACTGTTTGGAAACGACCCCTTTAACCGACTAAATTTTTTGTCGGTTCTATGTCGGTTAAAGGGGTCATTTTAAGCAGTAAAATGTATTTTTATAAAAATGATCAAAACTGAATGAAATTTGACGCAGTAATGTCTATAACTATATAGAATGTAAATATGTAAGAAGATTGTTGTTTTTACTATCATTTTCTATGCGTTTAGAAGCATTCAATTGAGCATTATCGACTCTAATTTAAGAACCGCCATTTTTAACAAAATCCAGTTTTTTTTATTGTGACCACTTTAAATTTCTTTTTTAAAAAAAGATGTCGATATTTTTTGACCAATAAAAAGGCATTTAATTTTTTAAATCGCTTAGCATTCTGATTTAAACAGCGCGCAGCTGAGCTTCAACAATATTTTTGAGTCATGACAAATTAGGAAGGCATTATGTCTAAAATAAGAGCAGAAGGAATGATTAGAACAACTTACAACTTACTGGTACAGCTTTGGAAGTGTTGATATGCATATTCAACTGAACAAAAAATCAAGCAGAATCGACGGATGTCAAGCTTTAGAATATGTCTTGCTTTAATAATTGTTGACAGAAAGGAACCAAACATTGAAGAAGAATATTCATTAACCAAAAACATTGCTTCCGATCAATGATTTCTAAGCAAAAAGACTTTTGATTTGTCTACATTCAAGAACAAATGAAATTCTGTGCAATCCTTTTGATTAGTAACAGGGTAGTGGCAGTTCAAACAAAAGAAAAAGATATAAAAGACTCACAGAAAAACAAAATAAAACTACTATCCATCTCACATTCTATTTAATTTACCTTGAAATGCCTGCTATGCCTACTAGAAACACTTTGATCTACTGTTTTTGTGACATCTGCAAAATCAGACCTGAAGAGGCCAAGTTCATCAAGCCTTCTACCCATCGTTCTCATAAAATTCACAACAAGTATGATAAGATGCCCTATCAAGAATGGCTTGAAATCAACAGTAAGTGATCTATCTCTGATTCAGTCAATTCACATTTAATTCTAATTCTTTACCTCTCAATCCATAGAGAAACTCAATCAACAGACGTACTCCTCATTTCCTTAATCCAACAACTGAATTGGCTGAACAACCATCAAACTCTGGTAAATTTGTTAAACTGTGATGTCTGCATAAAGAGAAAGAACTGATAAAATTATCTTCAGTAGATCCAATGCAAATTGATGAAAATAGAAGAGCCTGTTAATGCTTCTACTGAGCCTGAGCCAGTAACTGCAACTGAACCTGAGCCTACAACTTGCATCTCCAGCTGAGTCCGAGCCTGAGCCTGAGCCTGCTACACCTTCTGAATTTGATCTTCTATGTAAGTAGTTCTATAATAGCTGTTTTAGTACAAGTAGTCTAATACCAACTCGTTTATTTTCTCAACTTAGCTGATAAACTTCCTCAAGCCCTTCTTCCAAGATCCTCTTTCAGCTGGTTACTGACATGTTCAACAACAGTACTCCTCGCAACCAGATCGAAAAATACATGCAAGATCTTAACAGTTTGTTGGAAATTCAAAACGATGCATTCCGCTTTCCAAGAACATTGCAACGTTCTTGAAAAGAAGCCAACTTTTCAAACTGAGTAATGATGGTATAAAATTCTACAATGTCTGTACCATTGCCATCATCTCTATGAACAGAAGAACGAGCCTGGAGGGAGGATATTGTTTGCAACCAAACAACTCAAAATGCAGTATTCAAGCCAAAGAAGTCAGAAAGATACTGTAAAGGCAAAGTATATGACTACGATTACACAAGAGAGGTTGCAAGACTTGTCCCTCAAAAAGAATACCGTACTGTTCGATCATCTCAACACTCAAAAAGTTCTTTCTGCGCCAAGGCTTTGCTGACCAGATTAACGAATGGAGAAGCCGCGAGACTGTTCCCGGATATATGCTTGACATTTACGATGGTACTGGTTTCGCTGAGTTTAAGGCACTTCCAAACGACCCTCTTCCTTTCGCCTTCCTCGGTGACTATAATCTGCTCCTCACTCTGAACGTTGACTGGTTTGGTCCATTTATGCCCATTATAGTGTAGGTGTATATACCTCACTATACAAAACTTACCTAAAGCCAACGGCCGTGACCTCAAAAAGAACATGATACTCGTAGGAGTCATTCCTGGTCCTAAGAACCTCCTACTACGCATTCAATCATTACTTGAAGCCATTGTGGATGAGTTGCTCGGTGTTAGAAGGTGTGAAATGGTAATGGTGATGAAAGATGGTTCATTGTCAAAAACAATGTCAGGGCGTGCTTAGCTTACAATCTGTTTGGATCTTCCAGCAACCAAGAAACTAGCAAGTAGCATGTCCTTCAATAGTAATTTCGGTTGTCACTTGTGTCATACCACAGTTTCCAAGCATTTGCAGGACCTGGCAACCAAAGAAACTATTGCAACTGGAATTGTGACACTTGGAGAAGAAGAACCCGAGAAGAACAGAGCAAGCTCTCGTGCTTGGAAGAAGCTGTGACAGCAAACACCGACAAGAATTAGAGCAAGGAAAGTGGTGTTCGTTTTTCGGTGCTTTTCAAGTTACCTTACTTTTCTTAAGACTTGTTGGCTATTGAGCCTATTCATGTTCTGTACTTGGGTGCTGCAAAACTGCTTTAATCAAAATGATGCGGAAGATGCTTATCTGAAGGTTCAAAAGATCATGCAATATCATATGGATTTTCAATCCTCAAGCTCCTGGCAATCCTATGTCAAAAAAGATTACAAAACTGGGTTCCATATGTCAAAGCAGTCGAATTCAAAGACTTTATGACCTCTATGGCCCATGCTCTCCTTTGTCCTCCCGCTTGATGCTCTTTTACATGCACATGATGGAGTTGATCCATGCTTTCCGAATCCTTGATTCTGGTGTTATAAAATTTCCGACATTGATGTAGTTCACACTCATCTCTTAACTTTGCCAGAAAATATGAACTTGCCTACGCTCTGAATCTGTCCGCCAATTTCCATTTTATGCTGCATCTTCGCGACTGTATGCATAAATGGGGTCAGTCTCTTGCTTCTGGGCGTTTACTTCGAAAGAAACAACCTCTTTCTTAAAATGTAAAAATAAATACAAGCATGGGTTTGAAAAAACTTATATGCGCAAAATGCTGTAGTGAACTACATAACTATAGATCCTATTTCTTAAATCAGCCATCAATCTTCTATTTCAATAATATAGTTTTCTTACGCTTCCATTTCGAGTCTGAATCGAAAGGCTATCCAGTTAGTATTCTCGCCACCTTAGATCGTACTTTGAACTATCATAGATTCTGGATATGACATCGAAGGAATATTTAATATACGATCAACATAATCTAGATATTATAAATCATCTAGCTTTCGAAAATATAAATAGAGAATAATTTTAGAAGTAGGATTAGATAGATTATTTATTTTGTATTGGAATAACCCTTTAATCTACTTGTGTTTTTTTTATTATTTTTTAGTGTCAAACAGTACAAATGCAAGCAACTATCTTTTCTAACGATGCTGGCATCACTCCTTCATGAACTTTCCCGTTGTTTTTCTTTTCATATATTAACCTACATATACCTATCATATCATTAAAAAAATTTAGAATAAAAACCAAAAAAAACTTAACATATTTGCTTACATTATTATCACGTTTATTTTCTACTGCTATGCATACAAGTTTATGGTTGATTTACTACGCGTAGTTTATGGTTTGTCATGCCTATTGAAGATGCAACATTAAGAGAAGCTAATACATAAAAAAGAGAAAACAAAAAAGCCAAAGAAACTAGACTAAAACTAAACTTCGCTTCAAATTTAAACAGAGCGTGATATGTTCTTACTATTTTTTGGTTTATATTTTTGTTTGTTACAATTGTCTTTTGCTTGTAACGTAACAGTGTTGGCATAATATTATACACCAATAACTGTAAGATTTGGAAATCTACAATAGCTTTCAGCCCTATCTCGATTATATCAGTTAAAGTTTTAGAGTTTTCGAATGATAGTGCCAAAAGAGGGTTGTGTCACCATGCTATAATCAATCGATAGTATCCAACTAAATCAAGACATTTAGAGCATCAATCATATTCATTTGTTTTTTATTAGAAATACTTTTCTTTGATATACATCAAACAACTACGAAATGAGCCAAACTACAGAAAACAACAACAACAATATATTCAAACAAGTGAGGATTTGTTGCAAGATCAGGGTATCATAGGACCTGGTATTCCTTATTCATTAGGGGATATGATCAGGTATTCACAAAAAGGTGGAAATCCTATGGGCTTTGAATCAATGACCAGAGACGGTAGAGTGCCTCTCACTTGGGCCCGAGGGGCTCCTAAGCACTTGAAACCAGAACACTTTCAATGTTTGGTTGAATATTACGGAAGACAATACAGTAACCGATTGTCGTTATCAACAATGTCAAAAAATTCAAAAAGATTGATGTACTTGGATCCACTTACAGTTCTAGACTAACAGGAAGCAATGTAGGCATCGATTTCAATGCCTTTCGCCAGGATGATTTCGAAAACGATGATTTGGAAGGTGTCAATATAACAGACACTACCGAGCATCTGCGTGCTGGATCAGTCGATTACTTTTTTTGTCATCAGGCACAGTTTACTGATACCAATGGCAAAACATGCTACTTGAACCATTACTTTGCTTTCGTTTACTGGTTCAAGAATCCTCGTACCGGTAAAGAAGATTTATCTCAGTACACTGGACCTTATATGCGTCCTTTTCGGTGTGAATACGAAAATGTTAGTTCCTATTCAATTTTACCAGTACAAAAAATGAATTCACTAGTCCACATGTTGAATACGCCTTTTACAGACATCACTGTCGTTGTTGATTTACCAAATAAAATTATGTAACAAACAAAGGATGATTTTCTTTTTACAAAGTATTTATTACAACAGATTTAAGAGAAGGCTCAAAAAGAATTACTATCAATCGCCCATGTTGGCAAAGCGGCAAGTGTTTCAGAAGTAATGGTGTGTGATTCCTTCCGAATTCTTGAACCAATCTTGGTGGGTATAAATCGACGGTTTCTGGCTTTTGTGTTGGCGTTGCGAATTGCATCCAACTCACCAAAAAACTCGTCACACTATTTAAGTAAATTAGTTATTATATTTACAATAGTTTGCTGTAGTCTACTAACCTTTTCTGTTCTGTATTTTGGAGTCTTTCTTAATCTTACTTCTTCACCATCAGCATCTAACTCGTCCTCTTGGTCTGAAATCATTTCTGGAACGAGTACTGAAGTGCACTCGGCATCCGTTCCATAGTAACCTTGAAGACGATGCTTGAAATTGCTGTACGTGTTTCTTCTTCTCTTCAAGATCTGTTTATCGAAATATTGTTGTTAGCGATTGCGAAACATGAGAACTTGTAATCAAAATATCTTACTTGTGATTTGCGAGTCGCATAACTATTCTTTCTTTGGATTTCTTCTCTAGCTTCTTCTGGCAAATCCTTCTTCTTTTTTTCGTCACGAAGGCTGTTGAAGCGTTTGCCAAGGACATACTTGACAAAGTTTGCTCTGTCTGTAGAGCTCCAGACTTTATCACGAAGAATAATAAAGTACGTGTGATGTACCTCAAAATTGCTGATGATTGTCTTCACTTTTTGTCCATTGTAAGGACCATTGATTAGTGTCTCATCTAGTCTCCAGCCATTTTCGCCGAGCTGTTCTCTTTCAATATCGATTATAAGACACTAAATAGAAACGATGAGTAAAGCCGAAAGAATAGATTATGAATAGCACTAACACGGAGTATCTTTAAATCGTCTTTGGTGCCAGGGAATCGAAACTTGGTATTAGTGCTAGTCGAATTGGTAGTAAATTTTGCATTCAAGTCATTCAGCTGGCGAGATAGCAGGTTGTTCTTGGCCTCGACACTTTGAAGCTGCTGATTGGTGTTAGCAAGGGCTCGCTTCAACTCTTGTACTTCTCTGTTGATGGCCGTGTTGTTCTGACGAGGAGTAGAGACAGTACCGCTGATGCTGACAGCGTTAGGTACAGGAACGGGAACAGCAACGGCGTTAGTGTTGGTGTTGTTGAAAGTGGTAGTGTGAAACATGCTTGATTTGTATAGAAATGATGACAAAGACAATCAACAAAATGAAATCAGGCACAAAGTCTTTTATACTGTCAGCATTAGATACTTTGATTTGAATTGATTTGACACAATCGGAATTTGAATGAAACATGATTTAAACACCAAGTGGCTCAGGACAAAACATTTAAATCGTTAAAAACCAATTAAAATTTTTTTAGTTTCTTTTTTCTTTCGTTCTTTCTTTAAACTATTTATGAGTGGTTCATGGTATGTATCTATTACTAAAAATAAAAAAGAAAACAATTATTAATATGAATTACTGTATAGTATTATCGTGCAAGTACCAAGTTTTCGTTCCTGTTACTTTTCGCAAAAAGGTAAATGATAGAATCTTCTCATTGAAACGAAGCTAACGCTTTTCTTTTAATAGTCATAACTAGTTACCTTGCCCTTCTTAAAGTGTGTGTAAAGAAAGCCCAAATCCTTTAATACTCTCAAATTGTAAGTAAAGATAAAAAAATAAGATGCAACTGAATAAGCTCGATCTAATTTTGCATTTGATGTATTTTGTAGATGTTCTATCTGATGGACTCTTACGGCGAAGGTTGATGTTTATCATAATGAAAAGGTAAATAATTTCTAACATTTGCGTTTGCAATTGATTCTAATAACCCTTTCTTTTTATTTCACTATAGTTCTTTTTCTTTTACAAAGATCGTCTAATGGCCTCAAGAAGAGATACAAACTGCTTCTGTCTTATTCTGGTTCCCTGACTGAATAATAAACGTATAGCTCTGAAAACAACGGTTCTAAAGGTAAGCACAAAATATGAATACTGCAATACCCAAGGCTTGGTAAAGAGGTACAAATGAGTACGGGGGACCCAGTATATTGAGCATTGGATTAGCCAATAATATATGGACACAAATCCTATAGATAGATCGTTTATAGTAATAACTGATTATGAATAAACCAATTATATAAAAGAATTTAAAAAAGCCTTCCGTAATATATTTTAACCGAGTACGAAAAGAGTAGTAACGAAAGCATACTAGCCAATAAAGAAAAGCAACAACTGCCAAATAGAGCATACATCTTTAAACTAAGGTCAAATAGCAAAGGAGTGTAATTGAAAAAATTGTGTAATAATGTAACGTGAGAGATCCTATGGGAGTAAAGGGATATAAAGACCGAAAGAAGTACAAGAGGTCTCTTTAAGCCAATGGTATCAAGGGTGTTATAATCAAGAAAGCAAATAAGATCAAAGGATTGCCCTTTAACCGACATGCATTATCTGTCAGTTAAAAGCCTAAAACACCCTTTAACGGGCATAAATTTCCTGTTAGTTAAAAGTCTAAAACACCCTTTAACCGACAATTTTTAAGCAGCGAGAAAATTGTCGGTTAAAGGCCTAATAAACCCTTAAACCGATTAGTCTGTGTTTTGTCTTTTTCTGTCGTTAACCGACAAAGTCGGTTAAATATCCCAAACAGGGTTTTTCAGATATAAAACAGACAAGCTTTTACCCGTAGTGCCGGACTCCTCGGATTGTGCCGATCCGAACATGAATTCTGAGCTTGTATTTGTTGAGTGGGGTGCACCTAAGTCAGAGGAACTATTATATATTTTACCTTATTTTCTATGTTATTACATCTTTATCCTTTTTATCGCTTATTATTATTTTATTAAAATTGACATTTGACATTTGCAAACTGAAATCATTGAAAACTGAAAGAAGAATTGATAACAGGAAGAATAGAAAATTGAAACAGATACAGAATCAGGTCGTCAATACCAATAAACCAAATAATCAGCAATTCAATCAACAGAAATACCAGTCTCGGCTGTTACTCTTAATTGAACATATAATAAGGAACAACCATTTCACACTTAAGCAACGCAAACGTATCATTGGAGGTCCTGCCGAGACATTAAAAAAAAAATACAACAATATTTGCCTTGCCCAACTAAATTTTCATCATTCGACAGCATAAGAAGAACAACAAGAGACAAACTTTAGCAAAGTTTCACATCATCAGAGAATCTGACAGTAATAAGAACAACAATAACGAAGAACAACCGACAAATAACAACAAATCAGACAAACAGATTAAAGCAACAAGTATTAAAAAAAAAATATGAGCGAAAACAACAGTGCCTTCTTGAGACTTCTACCCCCATTGGATATCTTCGAAGGTGGAGACGAAACACATAAAGCAGAAGAATGGATTTCATCAGTAAAAAGATTGAAACAATTAGCAGCCATGAACGATAAAATAATCATCGCCATCGCAGCCTCTAACATGAGTAAGAAGGCAAAGACTTGGTGGGGAACAGTAGAAGATCAGATTTCAACCTGGAAGGACTTCGAAGACAAGTTTACAAACAAGTTCATGAAGAGTAGAATAATCGAAGCTTGGGAGAAAATAAAAACTATCAAACAACAAGAACATCAAGAGTGTTCAGAGATCATTGATACCCTGAATCCTCTATTCAAGACGGTAAATCTGACTAACGATGAATCCAAATTCTCATTTTTCATAGCCTCAATCAAGCCAACAGTCGCATACGAATTAGCCCGAGATTCCTCAACACTCAAGACATACGAAGAAGTTACCGATAAGGCAGTCGAAATCGAGAAATTGCAAATGAAGTACAAACCCAACCTTAACCAAAACACCATTGATAAGAAAGTTCATTTCGACGTTGGACGAATTGATTTGCATCCTGTTGACTCACCTGCCAAAACTAGCAATTCAGTCCAAAATGGATCAGAAATGAGCGATGGTCGAATTTCTACAGACTCGCTATCTGAGCTGATTGCAGCAGTCTATAAACTCAATATCAATCTAGTGCAACATGGAAGAACGAATCAAGCATACCGCTCATCTCCAGTCCCAGAAAAAAGACCATTAATGTGTTGGAATTGTAACCAGCCTGGACATCCCAGCCGACTGTGTCCCTCACCACCAGTACAGAATAATATGAGTAATGGCAACACAAGATCTTATAATACTAATCATTCAAACGATATGGGAAAAGGGAACGGGCGTCAGTAGATTCGAGGGATGATACTGATGTCCAAAACAAAACTAACTCTTTCACCACGGCGTATAAGAGTTTTAAAAATAATTGAGTGAGGTTTTTCTGATTGAGGTCAATATTCAGCTTTTATAGACATGGCTGTATTGGCTTTTGAAATGATTAAAGTAATGAATTTTTTTGTTGAATTGTAATGCAGAGACTTAAGGGAGGTTAGTTTTTTGAATTTGAAGCTGATCTGAAGAGATGAGTTGATCTCGGTTTTTTTTACATGTCAAAGGCCATAAAATAAATAAAAAGACTAAGAAAAATAATCTGTGAGAAAGAGATTTGGCTGAAAAGGGAAAAAAATAGCAGTAAAAATGAAGAGACAATCAAATGGGGGGATCGATTTCACAATCTATGCAGAAAATATGTACAAAATGGTAAATGGGGGGATAGGTTGAGAGAGGTGAAACAATCTGTGTAAAAAAATAGAGAGTATGTATGCAAATTTATTTAAAAGGTAAAGAAGAAGTAAAAGGAAGGCAATTTCTTGAGGTTAAATCAGATATACGATTTAACAAAGATAGTAGGCTGAAAGAGAAGAAAAAGAAGCATAAGCCATTAAAGTTATAAAGCCAAAGGTTAAGGAGCCAATTCTTAATTTTTTGTGTAATCATAACAAGGTGTGGAAAGCAAAAGAATTATGTAAAAGGTCATGAAAACAAATATTAAGGATAAAGGAAGATATGAGTGTTCTTTTTATTTAATTTTCAATATAGTAGTACAAAAAAGTTACGATCATGGCTGAATGTCGATCTTGAGATCTCTCATCACCATCACCGAAGCAACATGAGCACATGGAAAAGGACTCGTTGTTGCTGTAAGTGTCTTTAAGTCAAATAATGACTGGCAAAATGAATAACAAACATTCCAGCAGTTAGGTAAAATAAAAAAACAGCACTCATGTTTGTATAAAGTGAGGTCGTATAGTTTGGGCTGAATCAAATTGCATTGTATGAGGGTAAGCAGTGCTTAGAAAAGTTGAAAAAGATAGATGCTGGTGTAAGATTATGAGCAACAACTTAAAGAGAAGTGTAGATAGGAGAAAAGAAGCAAATGCTACTTTAAAGCAAGTCAAAAGAAAAGAAAGAAAAGTAATAACATTCATTACTGAATCACTATTTTATCCTCAGCTAATGAGTCCCACTAAATAAGGATGAAATGTTTTATTATCTCTTTTAAGAACTGTGAGTTTTAGACATTGGAAGTCAATCTTGAGACTAAGCAAATCAATTGTGTAGACAAAAAACTTCAAATACTCTAAATTAGGTGTTGGACTTGATGGCGAAATAGAATGCCTGGTTGAGAAGTCATGAAAGAGGAACAGAAGGATCAATTGTAGATTTTAGAAGAGGGATCCATTCACTTCTTCTATAAAGACAATTAGTTGTTGTACATGTTTATCGAAATGAGTATATCATCAACAATCATCAACATTTTCGGTCAATGCTAGCAACAATTCAAGATTCACTTTTCATATAGATCCATCACAATATGTCTTAATTTTCCAAATGATAAAGAAAATAGTCCAACTATCTATAATTGCAATCCACCTCATAGATACTTACCTTTCAAAAACATGATACCCTTTAAAGAATCTTTGATCATCCAAAGTGCTTTTGATATGTAACTTGAATTGATTCTTTCACCGGAAATGATGTTGACAATGATGGCATCTATCTTTGAATAAAACTGCCAACCTTTACTAATTACTTTACCTCTTGTTTCGATTTTGTCATTCATAGGCTTGATCTCTAGTAAATCAGATTTAAATTCGGCTAAATGCTGTTCTTTGGAGAGTGAAAGTATTGTCTTCAATAAACTGAAGTGATAAAAGACTGTTATCACAAGCTGAGGGTGTAATTCGTAGGTCTAGGTTAATTCAATCAGAAATGATAATGACTCCATACTATCTTCAAAGGTTTATACGTGAGTCAAAAAATCAATTGTAGAAATGGAACAACATCTTACTCTGCTTTAAAAATCCATTGAGCTTCTTCATAAAACAAACATTTAACAGTGTGATTAATACAATATCTATTTTCATAAAATGTTAGATTATAAAGCCATATGTAATACCATCGAGTTGCATACCTTTGCTTCATATTAGACGCGATTAAAAGAAGTCTCATGTTAGTGTAATCATCTCCATTACTGATAATTTCGAAAATGGTGTAATTATTGATCTTTTTCATATGATTTAGTTATGGCGTGTTTATAAAACTGCAATTGTCTGCTTTGTGATGGTAAGATGAGTGACTGTATGATAAGAACTGGAGCTGCCCAAATTGATCGTGAACAAACCTAAAAAATAAGCCTCTTTTTAGACAGATAAAAGAACGGATAAGTTAGCGATTATGTAGCATGGTCTGAATGATACACCTTAACTCGGAAAGGAAATACTCTCGAGATTCAGAAAAAAAAAAGGTTGTAGTGATCAATAGAGTGAAGGAAAAAAAAAGTCGAGAAAAAAAAGTAGAGGAAAAAAAGCCGAGAAAAAAAACGGAAAGAGAGTAATGTCACCCCCATAAATAACACGGAATTTTGGGGGCCAATTTACTTTTAAAGTATGTCAGCTATCCTAATGTAGGTAAAGAGAGAAATGAACTGGAACCTTCTTAGAAATTGGCCAATCAGAGTAGCGAATTTCTATCACAATGAAAAAGGTAAATGTTGATGATTTGGTCTAATCTTCTCTTTGCATCATACGCTTCAACCAAAAGTAAAATAGTGTCTATGATAGTGATGAATTCAATCATTTAATTACAAAAAATGAGATGTAGTCAAAAAGATGATCACATTTGAATAAAGGAAAAATAAAGAGATAAACATTACATTCTAACAGTGATATCATTTACTTGAAGCATTGATATTATATGCTTTGACTTGCTTTGGCATATTAAGAACATACTGTAATTGCTATAACTTGTATGAAATAAGTATTCGAAAATGAGATTCTGCTTACGAATAGAAAAGAGACAGAATCATACATCTCATTGACAAAAGCGTTTGCACTGAATTTAATTCAATCTATGAAAACAAGTATTCCTTTATTTAAAAAAGTTGACCCCTATGAGCACATGCTAGCTTTCACTCTACTCATCTGTTGTGCATGTCGACATCTCAAACTCACATGAGCATGCGAGAAGGTAGGCCATCATGAAAAAAGCTTAAGAAAAAGAAGAAATAAATAAAAGCGCTTCTGGCTACCCTAAGAAGCGGCTGTTAAAATTTAAAAGGTAGAAAATCTAGAAGGTGATTGGCTAGTTCTCTAAAGATTGCATTAGTAAAGGTACATTTTGTAATCAAAGACATGGATATGTATTTAAGAATGTTTACCTTCAAGGTAATAAATAATCTGAACAAGAATTGGATTATATATATTTTAGGAATAAATGAATGTTGATTTATCAACGAATTTGATTCATGCTTGAATAAAAACGATTCAAATGATCATTGTTATGATTTTAATAAAATTTAATAAAGAATTAACATATTCTAAGAGATAAATTAAACAGAACATGATTTAGTGCCAACCACCCTACCAATTATTTATTTTCTTAAAAAGAGAGAAAGAAAAAAAGAGAGAAAAAAGAGAGAAAAAAGAGAGAGAAAAGAGCAAGAAAAAAGAAAAAAAAAGAGAGAGACAGAAAGAGACCAAAACCAACTAGTCAGAACCATCCAAGCGTCTAGACATAAATGAGATTAGAAAAAGCAATAACAAAGACTTGCAAAGATTTAAATAATTTACCGTCTTTTTGGTGATTGAGGTGCAGAACTACCTTCATAGCAATCATTGATATCAAAATCTGATTGCGCATCCAAGGAGTTACTTGCCGAAGCGACAGAAGGAGCAGTTTCTTTGGAGATCTATAGATTACGTTAGTAGAAGTCGAAAAGTGAAATGGAGTTGGAATACCTTTCTCTTTTTTGTTTGTCTTTTCGAGTGATAATAATGCTTCATCAACTCGTCCTCCAACCAAAAGTTGACGCAACGGTCTAGTGGAATGCGCTTTTGTGTCAAGTAGGTAGTTAAATACTTGCGACAGCTCTTCTTGAACTCATCAGCAAGATTGCGGTAGCTTATATCGGCCCAGTCCAGTTTGGCCAACTCCAAGTCGTTAATCATTAGATCAACTGCAACTGACCCAGTTTGGAAAATTATTCTTTTCCACGAAGCCATTGTTTCGGTCTTTGCCTCCAAGATAGTATCTCGATCATCTGGTTTGATGATTACAGCATCTTGTAACCAACATTGGATGAAATACTCCACTCGGCTGTCGAAAGGTTGTTTGCTGTTTTGCAATTGCGATGGCATGGGATACGGTATTTTCGAATAAAATGGAGCATTTTCAACCGTTTGCTCAATTGAAAAACTCATCTGTTCAGATGAATCAGCTAATCATAAAAATGTTTTGTTAGTTATCAGCATGATACATTTTGTATAGAGTAAGTCATACCAACTACAGAGCTCTTTGTTACATTGTATCTTCTGGAAACAATATCTTTCACCTCTGCTAGTTCCTCTTTCAAAAGTTTACGTCATTGCGTAATTCAATCACATTGTTTGTTAGCTGTCTGCAAGCTTGATAGATGAACATAATCTCGTTGGTTAATGGCATATTGTTAAGATTGGAATAAAAAAAAAGGGTAGATGAATGAATTGATTTGAGAAAAAAGATGTTGAAGTGAAAGCGAAATATAATAAATTAGCTTTGTTGATTTTGAACATCTCTTTTTATAAGTAAAAGAGGCTCAATTAATAAACCTAAAATGTTGGGAACACTATTCTTCAGATGCATATGTACTAAAGAATGGTAAGCTAAATTTTGTGGTTAATGAAATAATTTTGAGGGGCCCATTAGTTGTATTTGGCTTGTTAGACTTAAGTCTAAGTTCAATATGCACTTGCATTTGTATCTTAAAAAAGGAATGTAGATACAAATTAGGATATTCTTCAACGGTGTCAGTTTAAACAGCATATATGCTTGATTGATTATTTTAATAAAAGTTACATATCAATTATCCCTGCTATATAATACGACAGTAAATATCAATCATATATATCATCTCGATGACTTTAAGTCTGATGTATGATATATAAAAAAATTAGTCTTACATAAAACGTAGATATGATGTTCCTATATGTTTGCATTAGAGCATTAAATCTTTTATGCTTAAACAACGTATCTTAGAATATAACACAAGTGTGAACGAAAATGACAACCATAAATAAAAAGTCAATAAAATCACAGCAAGTGAGTTTATTAACAACTTGGCTATCAGTGATACAAGCAATATGTATTACACTTGATACAACATGTATTTTACATTTGCTTACTTTAAACATCAAATGTGTATTCCGCATTGTATCTTCATAGAGCAAATAATCAAGATCAAAATCATTTGGATCAGAGTTATTGATTTATACAGATAGAATGGGTACTGTTTTTACATGTATTCGTAATAAATACATTAGAGCTTTGTAGTAGTGATTCGACTATTTGTATTAGCCGTTTGCAAATGATTACCCTTTCATCTTTTATGTTTGCTTTTGCTAAGCCAAACCATAAGTTTGCTTTTATATACAACATCTATAGCAAACATGTTTGCGTATACAGTTCTATTAACTCAACAATAAATTTGTTTGTAAGTCAAAAGCAATTTGATCTGCTTGTTTGCTAGCACTAAGCCTGATCTTGTATTTGTAAAATTAGAATCAGTTCGATTTTAACAAACAAAAGATCAATAGTAAATGTCATATAAATCTACCTGTCAATTAGTGTGTTTGACCTTTTCACTTTACTCTCTATTCTCTACTCAAACTCATCACCCTATATCTATTATTCAAAAATGCCTATAGAAGACACTAGAAATGCACTTGCTAATTTCAGATCAGAAAACCGATGAAAACACGCAGATGTCTGATGTTAAAGTGGATGAACCATTGTTACTCTCGATGAAGAACAACCAGAGACAAGTAAGTGATACCGGATTTTATTAATACAGAATCAATGTTCTTACCTCTGTCAAATGTAGTTGAAAGCAATCCTGTTGTCATTGAATTGACCGAAGAAGCAACATTGATAATTTCCACATGACAGGTATGCAATTTATTCAATTATTGGGTAAATACAAAATGCCTCGTCAAGGACAAAAGAAGCAATCAACTTTATTAATATCCATATTTTACAACACGGTGTCAATGCTGGTAAATATCAATTCTCATATCCAATCAACTTCTTGATTTTATCTTTAACTTTCATTTATGTAGTACCTTTTGTAGCAAGATACTTTAAGTCGCCTGATACATACAGACGCATTACGAAAAGACATTCGACTGCCACTGTCCAACACGATGTATGCCCCAAAGGTTGCTACATGTTTCCAGTTGGTCGCCCTGACATCATGACCTGTCCAAACCCAATTGTGGAGCCCAGAGATATAAAAACGCTGATGAAGTCATCGCCTTGACCAGTTCGTTACAGTTCAACCATACCGATCCTTTGCCTGCTTTGGTTCCTGTTCGACTTTGGCATATACATCGATTGCCCAAAAACTGACTCAGTTCTTTGCTGATGAGACTCGAGATGAGATGTTGTCTTATCGCAAAACCTTCTTTGATGACAATGCTCTCAACAACCACTACCGGGATTACTTCTCTGGCGAAGCATACCAAAGTCTTCTCCAGCGTAATATTGTGGATGAGAATACCATTTGTCTTGTGTTGTTTGTCGACGGCTTCCAGTTAAAGAACTCTTCCAAGCAAAACCAAACGATGGTCAACTGTTTAATACTAAACATTCATCCTGAACAAAGGCAAGTAAATAAATATTGTATACCTTCTTAAACTACACTTTTGTGAACATTTGTAGAACTAAAGAATCAAACATGATTCAAGTAACTATCTGCCAGGCAAACCATACGACCTTGTTTCTTTCCTGCAGCCTGTCATGCAGAAGTCAACCAGTTGTACAATCGTGGCCTAGTTTAAAGAAAAGCGGACAGGAAGTGTTCAGAGGCAATGTGGCCATTCTCGGCTTCACTGGTGACATACCCGGCATTTCCGAATTGATGGACTTCTCTGGTCATACAAGTACCTATGGATGCCGGGTATGTACTGTCAAAGCCGACAACTCGACAGTCGTTACTCCTCGTGGTAATACTTTTCGTCTGAGGCCAATCAACGTACCGTTGAAAGTTTGATTGATGGTGACTTGGTAAGCTTTTCTTTTTCTTTGGCTTTGTAGTTCTTTTTCATGTACTAACCTATTCATTGTTGTAGGAACGAGGCATGCGAGGCGTCTCTGAGCTCATCACAGGTCTACCCACTTTTCTTGGCTCTTTCTCTTTCTTTGGCGATGAATTACATATGATCGGCCACGGGTTGGGTCATATGATCTGTAACTTGCTAGACCCCACTATCAAGGACAAGTTCTACTCCCCTCTGCTGGTTGACTATTCGTTCGATGTAGGCCCTGTTTACAATCGATCCCAATTGATGAACTGTATCTCGCGTTGGACATTTGCTAGCAGACGAACCAATCCTTCCGTTTTTGATTATACTTTCGATGGCCGTAAGCACTTCAACAGAGCTGTTGATTGGCAGTACTTTTTGCTGCATACTGTCCCAACTATGGTGTTGCCTTACTTAAAGCATCGTAGAACAGAGAATGCGTTGATGAACCTCGTTAATGCCTGCTCAATTTGTTTACAAAAGTCGATCAGTCCTGAAGAGTTGATAGAAATGGAAAGGTAAGATCGTTAATATATTATCCAACATTCACTAACCATTAGATGTTTAGGTTCTTCAGAAAGTGGGGCGATTTCTTGATTGAAGAGGTAGATGCCAGACGGGTAACTAATCGAGTCTGGACAATGAATTGTCACTTTGCCGTCCGCCATATAACCGGTCTAATCAAACAGCATGGGCCGTTACGCTACTACTCTTGTCGCTCGTTGGAAAGAACCATTAAAAGATATACCAACATGATTCACTCTCCTACCAAGCCTCTTGCCGAAACAAGCAACATATTGGCGAGAGTGAATTATTATACCCTTCTTAATAACCAGCGAGAGAATGAACGGTACATGGCTTTCCCAAGGAGAATTGATACCGACTTCATGGACCATCCTGATCAACCAGATACTTATCCACAACTCTGGGGCAAGTTTCTTCATGTTGATCTCAACGATGCCAGCATTATCAATATCAACGCAGCCAATGTACAAGATGCGTTAACTAGGTTCTACCGTCGCGTTGGTCAATCAGGATCACTTTCGAATTACTCAGGTGTTGTCTTGGCTGCACGCATGTTAAAGCAGGACACGGTCTTTCAATCCCTCTGGTATAGACAGTACCAACGTCAACTGGGCCGTCCTAACTACTTTGTCTTGTTTGAAGCTAAGCCACGCAATAGGTACGATTATCCACTTGTTTATTTTATGTATTTCAAAAACTCTAAATACTCTTTTGTTATAGTCGAAGAAAGTTCTGGTACTTCGGTCAAATCATTTCGTTTTTGAAGCATAAATTAGAAGCACGAACACGGTTTTTGGTCCTGTTGTCTGTTAGTCGAAGCACATCAATGAATGGCCATGGCATTATTACCGTCGATTTTCAAGAAGACAGTCCTACAAATGATGTGATGATCTGTGAAGTGCAAGATATCATCACATTAGTAGGACTAAATAGATACAACGACGAAGATAATCAGTTTGCTCTTACCTGGCCAGAAGCAAAATACTATCAAAAGCTGTCACTTAGACTGAGAGGTGAAGACCTATTGTAAATATACCCTTTTAAATTAGATTGTAACATACTAGCATTTATATCAACATTGTACTTTTCTCATCATTTCATATATTGCTTGCCGTTTCCCTTATTTAACATTAATAACAGTATTATCTTCCATGTAAAAATAAAAGTAGAGAAGATAGAAAAGAAACGTTTAAAAAAAAATTCTTTATACATTTAGTGCAGATGATCGTCATTAAACATTTCATTTGATGAAAAAAGCAGTCAAACCTGAATTTAAGGTTATTACATCTTGTCTTTCTCTCGTATTTGCTCTCTTCTTCTTTTTATTTTTTATTAACGCTCTACTTTTTATGTGCATCTTTCTAAAATTCACTCTACAGCTTTGAAGACTTTACTTTTATCTGTCGCAACGTAAACGTTTAACTTGAAAAGATAACCTTACTTTGCATACATTATGGTAGAAAAAATCGGCTTTTTCCTAATACATTATGTTCGGTTTTTCTAACTATCACTTCTTTTATTATAGATATACTATATGTCAAAAGGTGTCCTACTAATCTAAAGTGATGATCATTTACATGAACTGCAGATTATGTCTTCCTTTTGGATGTAGTCGACTAAAAAGTTACAACATACATTCAATGAGTTACCATATTGCTTTATCTTTGTCACACCTATCGTCAATGTTAGAGAATCTTCCTCCCAAGTCTAAGTATTGACTACATTAGTTGATATATCACTTAGCATATCTACTAACGTTTATGTCATTATAGGTAAAATTGGTAGTTAACTTGGAATATATCATCTTTTTAAATCAATAGAGAATTGTATTCGAAGCTTCTAATCCATAAAGTATTAAAAGGTTATTGTTATTCAATAAAAGAAGACTCAAATCAATTAATGATTACATGATTGACGAAATATCAGCTTGAAAGCTTTGATACCTGATACAAATTGGATAAAGGCCAGGAAGAATTGGATTCTCTTAAAGGTTGGAGATAACTAGTACCGTTGAATTTCAAGCAACATCACATTATAAGATATAATAATTCTTAGCATATCATCACTAGACAATACTAGTTTTGTCAATTCAGATACTAAGTGTTTTTATCTTAATCACCATTAAACGCAACTTCTTTTATCATTTGAAATATCAATGCTTAGGGATCATGTAAACTTCTCTACTTTCTATTACTGCTTGTGATGACTGCAAGATTTAACCTTACTGGTATAAACATCGCGTTATATTCCTTATATTATTAAGTGTTAGTTGCCTTATGTCAACACTCTCTTATGACACTCTCTCCATATCAACTTTACACAACAACAATAGAGCTTGTTGAAAATAGATGTTAGTTTTATGACAAGTATTAAATTTATTTCGGAATTTACATATTAACTACAAAACACTGCTTTCTTTTCATGCAGTAATTAGCAATCTTTAAAACACATACCCGTTTGTCCACAACTTTCAATGGTACCTTCTTTTAGACATCTTTATCTTCAGACCGAAATGGCCCTAACAAATTGGTTCATGCAAATCCAAGACATTTTCCTTTTCAGTACAATTTTAGCTTGGATCTGTCAATGAAATCATACTTTCTTCCCATCACTGCCATATTTCTCATATATACTGACCATTTTTTTCAATCCCCCATTTTCTTTCTTTTCTCTTTTTTTCATTATATGCACAGCAAAAGGTAAGCACTGTTATCTCTTTTTTTTTTTCAAATATCATATAATCCTTCAACATCACTGACTCTTTTATTTAGCAACAGCTACATGTATATCACATTATGATGACAACATCGCAATAATTCGACTACGCTTCTTTTTCTATTTCATAGCATCTTCCACTCACTATCCGTATTTATTTGCTTATCATCAACTTTATATACACTTATATACATACTCATCATAAGCTCTGATTAACAATCCTTTATCCATGTCACCTTCTTCTGCACTACTTTTCACCATCTCATCCATTACTTTTTGATCCAAACTGCCTGTTCTCTACCATGTTTCTCAAACTTATACTTCTTTGACTAATATTTGAATACCACCTCCATTTATGCTGCCTATCTAGATTGATGCCTCTCTTTCAAATTGCTCTTGCCTTAGGTCTTTCGGTTTCTCCATTTGTTTGTCTATCTTATTCTTTGCATCGCATTTACTAACTTGCTCTGTTTGTAGTCATTGCCTTGAAGCCTTTTGACAAACACACATCCAATTGCCTACCATGCTTCCATCCTATGTCTGATTTGTTCATGTCTACCTTCTTTCTTATGTGCTCATGTGATCTTTCTCTCTAACTATTGCCACTGGTCATTATCCTAAATTCAAGAGATACTTTTTCTCTCTGATATACCGTCGTTCAGGCTACTCGGTCTCTTCTCATGTCGCCAACTCTCTACCTCATCTTCAAAAAATAATCTCTATCTACTTATTCTCTATCCACTACTGAGGTCTGTGCTTTTGAAGGTTGCCGAATCTCTTTTTGATTGAACTTGGGGTTCCTTCCAACTTTACTGCTTGTGCTTTTCTTCTTTTTGTGTCTTCTCGCCTTTGTTCATGCTTACATGGGTGCTCCATCTCAGATGAGGTTGCTTCATCGCTTTGAATCTCTTTCGCGACCAGTGAAATAACGCTTCCAGATTATTTTGACTTGACTATCTTACCAAATGAACCCCTCTTTATCAACTGTTTACTTCTGACTATTGCTCTCACTGTTGGCTGGACTCATGAGGTACCTAATCGCAACTAAAGGACACAACATGCTGATGACAAAGTACATGTGTAAAGGATCGCGTCTCATCTTTATTTTTTTCGTTTTTTTTTAGACTTTCTATGCTTTTTACTTTTTTCCTCTATTGTTTCTAACTCTTGTGTGTACTGGTGACTAGTGATCTCTTACTTGGTGTTGCTCATGACCTTGCATGTCGCTTCAAGATGGCTGTCAAGAAAAAAAATAATTACGAAAAAAAAACTCTCGGTTAAGGCTGTACAATTTTCAAGCGCAGCTACTGCAAAGCGATTAAGGTGCTTATTGATGGCTCTAATCATGGAAATTAACTCATTTCTGCTTTCTATTCTGCTTCCCATGATCCCAAAAGGTATCTATATCAAAGTCAAGCATGCCAATCTATCTGGATATACCCAATGCAGCATCCCTATTACAAAAAAGGACATCTGAGCTACAAATCAGCCTAAAGAAGAACCCATATATAGCATATATTTGATTCAAATCAATAAAAATAAACAAGCTTGATTTGCCCATAATACCTAAGTAATCCAATCATATGCCAAGCTTATTCAAAAACTAAAGCAATACGATTAGCCCATTTATTGCTTATACTTCTAAAACTTGTTAAATCACTATCGCTCTATACGACGAAGGCAATTTGTCCTTATAACTCCCCTTTGAGACTTAAGCTGGATATGATTCGACTATAGACAACTCCTATTCAAAGTAATCCGCAAAAGGGTTTTGCCATTCAACAAAAAAAGGCGGATTCTGACAGAAATCATGTCAGATTCTGACAAAAAACCTTAAACCGCCTTAATTGAATTTCAAGGTTTTCGTGTCAGATTCTGACAAAAAAAAGTTCACCTCAACATCTTTTAAGCTGTGGTGTTTACATCCCCAAATTAACAGTTCAGAACTAGAAAACAATTCACAATCACAAATCCACATCGTCGAAGTAACTAAACAACACGATTTAGTACACGAAGTAGATATCAACACAGTAAAACGAAAAGACAGATCTGAAGGCAGTACGGATGCACAACCGGTAAACTCTAATAAAAGGCTGAATACATATGTTGGTACATCCAGTACTGCTGTACAACCATCGTTATCACAAACCACAGAAATTCCCATGACACCTCAGCTTCAACTGAATCAATTAAATCCAAACCATAAAAACATTCAATCTCAGAGTCCACAACATAATTTGAGTAATCCTAATAATGGACAAGGCATAGTCAGAAAAATTCCTGACAAAGGAAAAAGACCACGTAGGCAGCAAAGAAGACTGGAAGTAGAAGTTCCCATTGAATCAACATGGGCTAAACTCTCTAGAACAATGATAACTCTACCAATTAGTCAATACCTAGCCGAAAACAGAAAAGCTGCACAAGATGTGAAGTTAGGATTAACTCACTTGCATAGAAGAAAACCAGAAAGAAAAATAGAAGGCGTAAATAGACAAGGCCAAGGAAAAGGAGAAGAACCTATGGTAATCAATGCACTCAGAACCAACGGATTATTAGATGAAGAGGAATATCAAAGATCCCTTAGCCTTGCCTCACATACCACTGAAACTGACAGTGATTACGACTCAGAATATGATGACTCAGAATATGATCTAGACTCCACCAGGAGCTATATACTCGATACAGATGATGAAAATGATAGCCAAATTGACTACCCCTTTAGAGCAGAAGATATGTGAGATGCACAACCGTGTCGAGTTTTGATAGTTATCAATAATCAACCAGTTAAGGCGGTGCTAGACTCTGGAGCTTCAGTGTCGGTCATGAGCGGGAAATTGGCTCAACGATTAAACATTAAACCTAACGCGACAGAATCCATACCTCTTAGCGGATTTGCTAGTCATGGAAAAGTAGTCAACTGCAAAGTAGCTATTGAGGTTGATGTCCGCATCGGTGGCAAATTAAGAAGAGAACATTTTTGCATCGATGAGTCTCAACGTTCAAAAGAGAGCTGCCTGTTAGGCCGTCCTTGGATAAAACAGCATGACATTCGCCTGACAAACAATGCAAAAACTATTGTAATACCAACTAAAAATGGATTGAACAACATTGAAGTCCAATGTATACCAGATAGTGACGAATTGGGTAACAAACATGAAGCAAATGATAGCATACCTATATACTCTGTACAAGTATACAACGTAGAAAATCATTTGAAAATAGACACAGGAAATAGAAAGATAGTTGAAGTGAATACATACCAAGAAGATATTGTGTCGCAATCCGAATTTTTGAAAGAAGTACTACCAGAAGACAGTCAAGACCTCAAAGAAGAAACAAGCAAACTCATCAAAAGGTATAAAGACTGTTTCGTGGAGTTCAATGGGTTAGGAGTCGTAGAAGGTGTATACCACGAGATTAGAACTACTACCGAGCAGCCAGTAAGATCAAAACCATACCGTTTAACTTTAGACGAAGAAGAAAGTCTACGTAAAGAATTGGACAACCTGCTAGAGCTTAACATCATCAAACCAAGTAAACATGAGAAGTACTGTGCCCCTATATTCTTCGTCCTGAAAAAGAATGGGAAATTTAGACTAGTAGTCAATTATACACAACTCAACAAGATAACCGAGAAACAATCCTACCCTATTCCGCATATAGAGGAAGTCTTAGACTCGTTAGGTGGTGCTGTAATATTCTCAACCTTGGATGCCGCCCAAGGATTTTGGCAAATACAAATGCATCCAGATAGTATAGAGAAAACGGGATTTGTGTCTAAATTCGGCTGTTATGAATTCAATGTAATGCCTTTCGGATTAACTGGAGCTCCCTCAACTTACCAACGAGCCATGACAAATATTCTGCAAAACTATATTGGTAAATTTTTGTATGTATTTATTGACGACATTATCATATACTCTAAAAATATAGAAGACCATATCAAGCACCTAGAATTAGTATTTCAAGCTTGTAGACAAGCCAACCTCCGTCTCCGTTTAGAAAAATGTAACTTAATGAAAAAGAGAATTGTGTACCTTGGCCACGAAGTAGGAGAAGGGTTAAGACCGGCAGATGACAACGTGAAGAAGATCCTCAAATCAAAAGAACCAAAGAATATTGAAGAAGTCAGAACGTTACTAGGCATGACGGGATATTTCCGCAGATTTATCGAAGATTACAGCGCCAAGTGTCAACCATTGATGAAATTGATGAAGAAGAATGCTAAATTTGAATGGACTCAAGATCAACAAGATTCTTTTAATTACCTGATGAGCACTCTCATCTCACCACCCATATTGTCGTACCCTATCCGAGAGCAAGTAAAAATCATAACTACCGACGCCAGCTATAAAGGATTAGGAGCAATTTTATCACAATCATCTACAGGAAGTGGAGAGAATGAAACAGTTATAAGTTATGGATCCAAGTCATTGAACAACACACAGTTAAATTACACTGTATCACACCTCGAAGCTTTGTGCATTATATGGGCGGTGAACCGATATAGGTATTATCTCAGTAACCAGACGCCTTTCGTCATCAAATGTGATCATGCAGCTCTCAAATATATATTCAACAACGATAAGCCCAGCCCAAAATTGCAGAGATGGAAAGCCTGTCTTATGGGATACAACTACCGAGTAGAATATAAAAAGGGATGTGATAATCCTGCCGATGCATTATCGCGATTAGACTTTTATTAAACATACAATTCATCATAGGTTGGGAAGGGAGGGATGAACAAAAAAAAAAGAACAAAAAAAAACAAAAAATTATATAATAAAAAAAAAGGAGAACAATTAAGAAAAACAAAAAAAAAGAGAAAAAGTATAAAAGAACAGACAAAAAAAAAGAAAAAGTACAAAAGAACAAAAAAAAAAGACATAAATATAGTTATTCAAACATATTAATATACACCCTATTACTAACTCCTTACCTTAGAATCACAAAACAAACAACACACTCATGGAATACGCAACGTACATCGCAATAAGTCAACTCATCAAAAGCAAGCAATATCCTCTGGATTGCACCGAAGAATTCAAGAAAAAGTTAGATCAAATGGCTGATAAATACATCGTATTCAATAGACAATTGTACACTAAACCAACAAGCAAGCAAAATGACTCTCTAGAAGTGCTTCATCAAGGAAATTTACATGAAGTTGTCGAAAAAGTACATCAAGAAGGACACTTCGGAATCAACAACACATGGTACAAAGTCAAAGCGGGATTCTATTCACCTAGATTGTTCGAAATAGTGAAAGAAGTAGTTACTACCTGCGAAACCTGTCAATATAGAAAGAAAGTACCTGCCAAAAGAACCAACCCAAGCAAACCCATCTCAGTATCGAAGCATCCGTTCTATATGGTTGGCTGTGATGCTGTAGGACCGGTAATTAGCTCGCACTCTGAAAACAAATACATACTAGTTGCGGTAGATTACCTCACTAGATGGCCCATAGCTCAACCTGTTAAAGATATTACTGAAGAAACAACTGCCGAATTCCTCTATACAATGATCGTTCAACAATATGGTGTTCCTCGTTTTCTGCTTACTGATAGAGGCTCCAACTTCCTTTCCAGATACGTCAAAACATTCTTGAAGAAAATTGGATGTAGACATATCACTACCACTAGCTTTCGACCACAAACAAATGGATTATGCGAGCGAATGAATCAGACCTTGGTAAATACTGTAGCAAAACTTGTACGAGATGACGGTGATTTGAAGACTTGGGATAAGAAGATACCGACCGCTTTAATGGCTATAAGAACGTTGAGAAATGAGACTACTGGTTTTACTCCTAGTAAATTACTGTATGGATATGACATGCAAACTCCAATCTTATGGCCAGCTCCCAGGTATGATTACATAGAAGGTGAAGTAGAAGAAGAAATCTGTCGGCGAGTAGAAGAAATTGAACAAGTGATGAGCGAATTGAGACTGGAAGCAAGAAATGTTGGCGAAGAGAAAAAGAAGAAAGCTAAGAAACGCTACGACAAGACTATTCACCACCGAAGAATCTACAAAGTTGGAGAACAAGTATTAATGAAGGATCATTATAAAGAAACCAAATTCTCTGATCTCTGGATAGGACCTATGACTGTGTTAAAGGCAAATCAAACTGGGACATACCACCTTGCAGGACCAAACGCTAGAAGATTAGAAGGAGCCGTAAACGGCGATTGTTTGATTCCGTTCAGTAGTAGAAAGTCCATGGTACCCGATGTACAGTTGAAGAGACATGAACAAGCGTTTCAGACCTGGTTAGAAAGGCGATCTTGATCAAGAAAGAAAAGAAATGGACGTAATTTGGTGAAGGAGCGTGATACATAGCGTGAAGAATTGAGAAATTACATCACTAACTTTTCGCCGGACTCCTCGGATTGTGCCGATCCGAACACGAATTCTGAGCTTGTATTTGTTGAGTGGGGTGCACCTAAGTCAGAGGAACTATTATATATTTCACCTTATTTTCTATGTTATTACATCTTTATCCTTTTTATCGCTTGTTATTATTTTATTAAAATTGACATTTGACATTTGCAAACTGAAATCATTGAAAACTGAAAGAAGAATTGATAACAGGAAGAATAGAAAATTGAAACAGATACAGAATCAGGTCGTCAATACCAATAAACCAAATAATCAGCAATTCAATCAACAGAAATACCAGTCTCGGCTATTACTCTTAATTGAACATATAATCAGGAACAACCATTTCACACTTAAGCAACGCAAACGTATCATGTTTGACATGTGTTTGGTTTGTTTGTGTGCTTTTTGGTACTCTATGCGCATATATAGAATTATGTGACTCTTGGGTAGACTTTGTTTTGGTGCTTGTCATGGTGTATATAGAGCAGGTATTTTGGTGCAAGTCTGAGTTGTATTGATTAGGGATTATATGTAATCGCAGTTACAGTTGCAAGGCTCTTTTGACAAGTAACTCGGTCCTTGAAAACCTCAAGCAACCTTATTTTTGACATGTATATATTTTTTCTGAAGTTTGACTATTACTATTAGAGATATAGATACTTTTCTTTCACTTTCTCCACACTTTTTAATTTTTCTTGCACTTAACTTTTATCTTTTATTACCTTTAAACTTTTACTTTTATTATCGTAATATATTGATATAGAGGCTAGTCCTCTATAACTCTTACTCTGTTTTGAGTAATTGTTGTTCTCATTATTTTAATTATTTGACTTTATTATGATGTTGTTATCGAATTGATTGTTGTTTCTATCAATTGTATCAAACGGTGTTGTATCGCTATTATTGTGTTAATTCTCTCTTGTTGTTGATACTTGGTTATCTATTGGTTGTTCTTTTCTGTTGGTGATTAATTCACGGTTGTCCTGTTGCTAATTTGGTTATGATGTTTTATACCTTGGTTTCTTGGTTGTTTATCCGGTTGTGGATAGTTGAAGATACTTGGTATATGGCTCTTTGGTATTACTCTGAATATGGTTGGCAAGTTAGTATTCCATGGTGTTGGATGTTATTGTTATATTTTGGGGTATATTATTTTTAGTACTTGACGGAGATCTATGGTCTGTGCTTGGAAAATTTTGATCGGTTGTACTACAGGAAATTATTTTTATTGTTTAATTTCAGAAGATCAGGTCCATTGCCCAGGTTGTGCCTAGTTTGGAAATAATAACTGAATAGTTATATTTATATCAAGACTCGGTTAGAAGATGAAGTTGAATTCGCTGATGTTGGTCGATTATTGGTGTTTACCAATTGATCTAGTTAGAAAAATTTTATTAAGATCTCAAGAGGATCTAATCCTCGAAGAGAAGATGAATATTTTTAGATTGCTGTTGATATCTTTATTCTTTTATATTTTTTTTTGATCTTATAACAATAATCTTTTATCTCTCTTTTAATACATTAATTTTGTTCACAACTATACTTTCGAATTCTGTCTTCGAAGCTTACAAGTGCCTAGTTAATTCCGTATCATTATTATTGTATCTCTCCCTGTGTGTAATAGTTCTTACAGTCTTCTATTTCATTACTTTTGTTTGTTCTTTATTTTCTTTCACTTGTTCGAATCAAAGGTAAACATACAGAAGGGATATAATTTTGTCATGTTTGTGTCAGCGTAAATTAGGTTAGATAGCCGATCTGATGTATACAAAATCACTACACCGAATGCTTGACCAACGTACGGTGGTCATCTACGGTTAACATGGTCTTAGGTGCACCCCAAACCCAAGTATTGATTTGGGTTATATAAGCTGCTACTTTTTTTGGTAGATATTTAGACATATTGTTTGGACTTTCAGAACTTCTTACAGAATTCAAAACGAGTTTGTTTTCATAAAGTTATAACCATTTAAATTTTTACCTGCTTAAAGAAAATTCGCTCTTTGAATTTTTTGGCAGTGATTTTTTCTCTACTTGAGATTTTACAGCAACTTGATTTCCTTAATGTTGAGGAGTTTGAAATGTCTTGTTGTTGCATACAACGGCCTCTTTCAGAGCAATAAAATAAAGTAAAGATCAGATTAGGCTTATTGTGACCAGTCTATTTCTATATATGGAATTCTCAGGCTGTTGCGTTCAAACGCTACAAACACTGGATACAATGTATCCAGGTTACAGGCAATGTATACATTGTGCTCAAGTTACTCAGTTATCATACCAGTATTTCCCATAGTATAAATAGAGACAGAAAACATATATCTAAATAAAACATCTTTCTTTTGGTCTGATTGACTTTATTATTGTTATAAATTAGTGAATATACCACACTTGTCATTTTTTCTTCAAAAATATCAATACCTAAAAAATCACTGCTTAAAAAATTGGAAAATAATTTCGGAAACGGAGGAATTAAAAATTGCGAATGAGACTCACAAAATAATTGGGAAAATCTTTTAGAAATGGGAAATAAAAATCTTAAAGCAGTGAAAAAAAGAGACACTCAAAAATTAAATGCCAAAAAAACTTGAAGAAAACAAGACACTGAAATAAAGGCATCTAAAGCAGAAGACACCGAGATAAACACATTGAAATAAACGCACTAAGATAAACATATTTTAAAAAAACCTTTGAAGAAAAGACAACTTGTAAGAATTAAAAGAAAAAAAAAAGAGTTTTGTGAAGAACATGCAAACTCATCTCGGTCTCATTTTCCAAATCAACCAGTGGTGCGTTCAAGGTAAGCCTCTACTTTAAAACCCCCTTTGTCCTGTTCCATTTCTGCAAGCTTAACAGGTCTAAATATAAGAAGTAAGAACTTGCAATAATCCATTTACATCTTATTTCTCTTCTATATGCTCATTTTGTATCAAAATCCACATTCTTTTTTTTTCATGTACTGAGACAAAAATAAATAAAGGGTTGATCCATAAAATAACTCGTAAGCAGTCGTTGTTTATTGCGTAAAGGTGTTTTCCATTCATAAAAAAGAGCTTCTCGTTCATAAAGCAATCCACTTCTTTTCGAAACAAAAAAAAGAAAGGGTATAGCTGATTCATAACACGGCAATGTAACTTACCTTTTGCTTGGCATGTATGATGAGGATCAAGCTTAATACTGAAGAAGAAAAAAGTAGTAGCCTGATATTTTTTTTTTAGATTGAAGTCAACTTGCAGCTTAAAAGCTTTCCTGACTGTTCTCTTTTCATTGTACTTCCAAACCAGAGTCCACGCTTGGAATGTCTGTGTCCAATATACTGCATTGCTGAAATGACATAAGCTCGCTAAGTCTCATCTGCTTTTAACAAGATAAATAAACTATGAGTTGAGGCTACTGGTAATAAAAAAAAATAAATAAATTCAAGAGAAAGGAAAAAAAAGTGTGTATGATTTTGGCTGAGATTGAATAGAGCTATTCCTCTTTATTTTTTATTTTTTTAAAGTGTACTCATACGTGCCCATGTCGACAGGTCTAATGTCGTTTTTTCGACACAAAAAAAAAGAAAAGAGATGCCTGTTTGTAGCTATATTAAAGGGACATATTACTGAATGCTTATAGTGTACTTGAAGCGCTCTCTTAACGTGTCTCCAGACTTAAAATCCCGAAAAATCATAAGTTTTCAAAAAGCTTCACATAAAAACTTTTGCAGGCAAAAACTTGCGAAGTAGCGCAAATGTTATTTTTATAACCTTTCTTAACAATATTGACGCATCAAAAGTTGTTTTTTATTATAAAAGTTTTGAGCTGAAGCTTTTTAAAGTTGATCGGTACTTCAAAAATTTAAGCAGGTGGCCCACCTAAGGGACCTAAGAGTTGAAACATGGTATCTTCCAGCAAAATTTTTTGTAAGACCGGTTTTTCTGAGATTCAATATGTTCAGCCAATCACGTTTAAGATGTCAAGATTCTATAAATGGTAACCTGTTATTGTTTGTAAATCCTTTCTCTGATCTTTATCTTAATATATCTTAAAATGCCTTATCCTAGTAAGAAAAAATTGAAATTTGCTGCCCAAAAGAAAGATGAGAAGGGAAGACTTGTAAAAGAAACCCCTGTTGAGATTGTACCTGAAAGTACAATTGAAATCGAACAAGATTGGGAAATCTGGAGAGAGGATACTGAAAGTTTGGCTCTCGACAACTTAAAGGACGATGGGTCTTCTGGTCAAAAGAGAAGAGGGCCTTACCAGAAGACATCGAGAACCACAAAGTGGAGAAGAAATGTGAAGTCCAAGAAGGTAGATCCCAGGGCAACTCTCTTCAACTTTGGCATCAAAGTTCTCAATGAGGATCAGCCCAAAGAGGAATACACTCGTCCTCAAAGAGAGCTGATCCAAATTGAGGAAAAAATCGAAGAGTTGCGAAGCCGTGTGAAGCCTGTCGCAAACAAAAAAGAAGAAGGCAGTTCAGCTGAGGCCTACAACGATTTTAGACTTTTGTCTATTTTGATCTACTTTGAAAACCGCTTGGATGGCCTCAAGATAGGCGAAGCCTCAGAAAAGGTAGCCAAAACCTTGTGGCCTCAAAGCTCCAAGCCCTCCCGTGCTAGAAGCAATGTCAAGTGGTCAAAGGAGTACTTGGAACATGGCGATCTCTCTGACCATTGTCAGGGAGTTCATGCCAAGCGCCAGTCTTTCTTGAGTCACAATGACATCAAAAGCAAGGTCTTGGAACACATCAAGAAGACAAATCCTGCTGAGAGAACTCTCTTCAGCATCAAGACCTTCATTGAAGAAGAGGTCATACCTTCCTGCTTGGGCGTCTCTGGTTCCGTGAGTATCACCACTCTTAGCAAGTACCTTAAAGAGTGGGGATACTCATATGGCAACAAAAAAGGCTTGTTTTTCGACGGCCATGAAAGACAAGATGTTGTAGAATATCGAAAAGCCTTGTGCCAGAGAATGATGAAGTATATGGCTAAGTCAGAGTCCTACTCAGGTGAACAAGAAGAGCAGGTGTTAGAACCGAATTTGGATGAAGGTGAAGAAAAAGTTGTCTTCGTCACTCATGACGAATTCACCTTCTACGCCAATGATGGTAAGGACGAAGTCTGGACTCATGAAGATGAGTCCGTGATTAGAAAGAAAGGACCAGGCTCTTCAATCATGGTAAGCGAATTCCAATGCCCTTGTCATGAAACGGTGAGGATCCGTGGTTGGACCTCCAGAAAGCTGTTTAAAGCTGGAGAGAGTAGAGATGGTTGGTGGACAAGCAAAGATATGGTTGCTCAGTTAAAGGACCATGTCATTGGGTTGTTCGAAAGCTTGCATCCAGATTGCCGAGCTGTATTCCTCTTTGACAACAGTTCAAATCATGGGGCTTACAGTGATGACGCACTGGTTGCAAGTCGTATGACACTCAATGAAAAAGCATGGCCTTTAACTGAGAAGTATCAGTTCAAGGATACAACCATCGAACTTTCGACCGGTCAGCTTTTGCATCAGTCGTTCTATTATGACAAGGAGATTTCTTACCATGATTCGAAGGGCAGGGCCAAGAAGAAGAATGTCAGATACTTCAAAGGTAGATAAAAAAAACAAAATCGATTGCCTCAACTAATACAGCTACTGAATCAGGCGTGAAGAAGATCCTGGAAGAGCGAGGACAATGGCTCGGTGATCTCGACGGTCGAGTTTGGAGAATGCGTTGTGAGAGCAAGGAGCCTGGGTTTCGGTCAATGTGTTGCGCTTTGCATTTTCTGGAAAATAGGCCAGACTTTAAGGCTCAGAAGACAGCTTTGCAAGAGATTGTTGAAGATGCTGGCCATATCTTTGAGCTGTACCCCAAATACCATTGTGAATGCAATTGGATTGAGATGTATTGGGGTGCGGCAAAAAGAGAAGCCAGGCTTCGGTGTGATTACACCTTTAAGTCCTTGGAAAAAAATATTCCTGCCTTTTTGGACAAAGCGGGGGATATTACAAAGATCCGCCGCTACGTTCAACGCTGTATGAATTACATCGAGGCTTACAGCAAGCATGAAGATGGCAGAGAGGTTGCCAAAGACTTGAAAAAATTTGTTGAAAAGAGATACTTATCTCATAGAAAGGTCAGAACACCTAAAGACCTTGAATAAAAAATGTTTATATTTTGTTGTAAAATCTGCTACTTTACTATAACTTCATTAAGAAAATTATATGAATGACCTGAGTTCGACCCACGAGCGTAACAAAAAAAAATAGGATGCAAAAATTGAAACAAAATAAGGTTTTTGTTATTTTAAGTCTGGAGGCACGTTAGTCGCTTTTCATAGATTTTTTAACGGTTAAGTAAAGTCAAGATATTTTATTCTTGTGTCGGTGATTCAATAATAAAGTCTATCAGTGTGATATTTTTCTCTCTCTCTCTCTTTTTTTTGTTATTGACAAGACCCAAATAGGAAGCTGTCAATAAGTTGAAATTTTTTCTTTTTTCCTTTCTATTCTCTTTTTCTCTCTTTTTTATTACTTTTTTTAAAGTATAAAGGTAAGTCTTTTTCTTTTTTTTTTCTTCGGTCAAGCCACTAATAGTCTACTTTCTTTTACTTAGTTCTTGTCTTCAGTTGATATGTGTTTACCTTGTTGTATAACTTGAGGTGATTATTCATGAGCATCTATGTTGTAATTCTTTTTATTCACATACTTCTTTCGTTTAGAGCCCGGTTGTGCTCAATAATGATATTATTTACAAGGACCCTGTTGATGGCTTTTTTAAACGTAAGTAAGAAATTAGAATCTATGATTTCCGTATAACTTATTGCTTTCTTTTTAGGCTTTCAAATGCTGGTATGCTCCTTTGACACGGTAAACTGCCTTTCGTATAGCCTCTGACTATGGATTGTCTGTAAGTACATTTGTCATTTCTTTTTGTGTTGTTTCGCTTTTAACTAATGATGATGTTGTTTTAGTTCAAATCCGGTTGTTCCTTGTTTGGTTTGTTTTCTGCCTTTTGGATGTAAAATTGCTGTCTCTCTCCATCTGCTTTTATGGTCTATCTGTTGCCTTTGTGTCTCAATTCGAATTGCTCTTGCCTGTATCCTGATCGTTTTCATCATCGTTTTCTGTAAAAGCAATTTGCCATTTCTATCGGTTTTTTTTTCTGGCTATATTCTCTACATCAACCGATTATTGTTTTTTTTACCTAATCCCCTAGTATTTTCCCCTGTAAAGAAGCCACTATTTTCAATCAAAAAAAGTTTTTCTCTACAATAAAAAGCCACTTTTTTAAGCCTCTAATCCTCTATATTTGCTGTAAACAGTCCAATTGTAAAGAAGTATATTTGCGTAAAGAAGCCTATTCTATCCAATTGCAATCATCTATTTTAATAAAAATACCGAGTATGAACCCAATCAGAACGAAATATTGAACGTATTTTTGCGAAAAGAAGCCAATTGAAAGAACTATTTCAAGAATGTAATCCAATTAGGTCGCTCCAATGGATACGGAACACACGTTGGAAACGAGGCAGTTCTCGTAATCTGTTTGCCGTCGTGGAAATTGGGGCAGTAACCGTGGTTCATTTGCCGTCGTGGTAACGAATGCATTAGTCGAAATTCATTTGCCGTCGTGTGAAACAGATGTGTTTCGAACCCAGGTTTCCACGACGGCTAATGTATTGGGAGTGCCAAGTAGGTTCCGTACGAAGCAGACGTATGTTCCGTAGAAATCATGGTTCGTTTGCCAACCTCTTCGGTGTAGTGAATTACACTACAAAAAATTAACTTTGGAGACCCTAAACTTGTGTTTTAAAACACAAGTTTAAGGGGTTGTTAAAGGACTCCTTTTTGCAGTAAATTATTAACTCGCCCAAAAATGGTCAGAATGCGCTGAACCTTGAACAAGGTATATCTCTAACTGTCTACAATACACCCATGTAAAAAAAGCAAAGTCCCTTCTTCCAACATGTACCATCTTTTAGCTTTTCAATTTCTACATTCAATGACTTTAGGAAAAAAAATTAAATAAAAAATTTAAAGTGATTCAAGTTCCGCATTTTAGCACTGTCTGAATTTCTCACCGCTAAAAGTTGCTCACAGCATATTATTTCTAGTAATTTGATTGGTCAAAATAGTTTATTTTTTCTTCAAACAAGTCGTCGTTTCCTTATCTTTCTCTTTTTCTCTCTTTTTCCACACTTATTAATGGTTCGCAGTAAGTATTCTTTTAATCAGAGAAAAGTGATCATAATATTAATAGTAACTAGTATATCTGGTATAGTAATATCAAACAACAAGCTAGTCTTGTTTATCGCTATGTTGGGTTAAAGGGTAAGCAGTAGCACTTCTGTTTGTACTAGTTTATTAATACATTTCTTGTAGTTTCAGGTGCTTACTTGGCTTGGCTTGAAGATCTCTACAAAGGAATGAGAGCGTCTATTACTGTTGTTCTGTAAGTTAATAACCATGTATGCTTATATTGTTACTAGTTTTAAACTAAACTTGCTTATTAGATATTCTATCTTGTAGGTTCGTTGCGAGTACTGAACCCTTTTAAAGACAAGGTATAGTTTTTATTATTTGTATAATTTACTAGTTTTAACAAGTAATTTTATTATTTCATTACTATAGCTACTTGCTCTCTATCTCTACTTTTTCCGCAGTGCGTCTATCTTTTTACGTCTGAAATAAAGGAGCAGCGTATACTGGTCCAAATGATAGGTGTAAAGGTAAGTGCAATATGTAGATGCTTTACTACCCATGGGAAAGTTGCGTATGGGAACCTAGTACATCCAACATCAAGCAAGCCAATGATATGGAAGAATAAGCAAACGTTTTCCGTATTCTATTTTTACCAAATATCAAATATAAACAAAAAAAAATACACTAGCCAATTATGAAAAGCAATATATACCAAATAAAGAACACATCTTTAAAATAAAATCTAATGAAAAAGCAGTATTATTGAAAATGAGTGTAATAATGTAACCTAAAGAGCCTATAAGAATCTAAAACGCAAATACCAAAGGTCATTCTAAGCCAATGGTAGAGAGCACGTATTGATGAAAAGAGCGAATAGGATCAAAGGATTGCCATGAAATACATGATGAAGAGGTCTTAAACTTGTGTTTTTCACCTGCTTTAAAAACACAAGTTTGACGCAGGATTAGGGCCTAAATCAGAAATACAAGTTTAATGCCAAGTTGAGGCCTTAAACTTGGGTTTTTTTTGCCTGCTTAAAAAACACAAGTTTAGCGCAGATATAGGGCCTAAACAAGTTACATTTGTTAAATACTAGGTGTGTCACCTAATTCAACTTCACAAGTTTAGCGCAGATTTAGGCCCTATATCTGCGCTAAACTTGTGTTTTTTTTCTGAAGTGTTAAGCTTATAGCAGTGATCGAAATCTAGCACTTATAAGTCAATTTTGTAAGATGTGGAAAGAAGTTAACTTTATTCTTTTGTGGAAAGATAGATGATATAGTTATTTTATGATAATTGAATCTCAGTTGTTTTCCGGACCGGACCTACGTTGTCTCTTGTTGCTATTCTTTTGATTGATCTTAGGCGTAAACTTGCGCTTTCTATTTACATTCCAGTTCCTTAGGAACACTGGTATTTCTTCAGTATTTGCAAAGCCTACAACCATTTGGCTGCTAGGCTGACCACTATTCGTTGCTATGACATTTGTGACGTGTGTCTGATTTGTTCTTGTGTCGCTTTTCGGTACTCTTAAGGTGTCAAGATGTTTGGTGTTGTTGGTATGATTATGAGAAGGTGTAGAAGTTGATCTGT
>JAIWNE010000168.1:0-48221 GCA_025331445.1 Blakeslea trispora | reverse complement strand
TTTTGGACAAGAACACTGCCACTCAAGTCTTCAAGTTGTTGCACAAGTACAGACCTGAATCCAAGACTGAGAAGCGTGATCGTCTCCGTGCCGCCGCTGCTGCCAAGGCCGAAAAGAAGGAAGTTGCCAAGACTGACAAGCCTGTTGTCATCAAGTACGGTATCAACCACATCACCGCTTTGATCGAAGCCAAGAAGGCTCAATTCGTTGTCATTGCCGATGATGTTGACCCCATTGAAATGGTCATCTGGTTGCCCGCTCTCTGTCGTAAGATGGGTGTCCCTTACTGTATCGTTAAGGGTAAGGCTCGTCTCGGTACTCTTGTTCACAAGAAGACCGCTACTGCCCTTGCTTTGACCGAAGTCTCTGAAGCCGATAAGGCTGAATTGGCCACCGTTGTATCTGCTGTCAACACCAACTTCACCTCCAAGTGGGAAGAAGTCCGTCGTCACTGGGGTGGTGGTATCATGGGTCCCAAGTCCAACGCCAAGATGGCTAAGCGTGCTGCCCTTGCCGCTAAGGAAATTGCTGCTCGTCAATAATTTACCATCTTTTTTTTTCTTTTTAATAAAAAAAAAATTAAAAGAGATGAACTCCACAGGCTTATGTGTGCAATTACTGTAGGCAAAAAAAAAAAATGAGGGAGGAAATTAAAGTCTATAGCAATTTAATTATCAAATCTTAATCCCCTTAAATATATGTTTCCTTTTCTCTCGATGGGGTCTATTTAAAGATGCTTGTTTTTTCTTTCTTTCATAAAGTCTTTTCTATATTACTTTCAAGCTGAATCATGAAACAGCATCACTCTTTACTGTTATGTTGGACGAGAATGACTACACTGGTTCTATCGATCATGGTAGTTGTCTTGTCTCTCTATATCTATCATACAGACACTCGCCCTATTTTTGCCTTGCTTGATCCGCAACGAGATCAGAATGCATTACTACATGACATGATCGAAAACAAACGATTGATTGCAACACTGGTGGCAGCTCAGGCATCTATCTTTTACCCTCTCTTCTTACTCTTAAATCCTCAAGAAAACTCGGAGGAAAAGCATCAAGTGACCGTGTTTGAATCGCTAATGCCTAGTGGACTAGCTCTCAGTTGGGCCTTTTGCATCTCGTTTGAAGAGAGGATTAATTTAATACAGAGCCTTAAGCCTTCATTGGCTCTGTATCTGGAGCATCACTTGAAATACATTGTTGTGATTACGCTTTTGTTTGAAGTCATTGTTATTTGGATGACTTTTATTTGCTCTATAAGAGAGGAAAGATCAATACAATTACCATTAGATCAGAAAAGTGAAATTTAATTTTAGACGCATTTTTTCTTTTTTTTTTTTTTTTACTGACTGATAATTATACTATAAGCATATAAAAAGAAGAAAGAAAAGTATCAATAATAAACACCAATTTACACTAGTATAACAGACTGGCAAGTTTTATTCAAGTAATACATATTGATTTATTGCATCATAAACACCTATTGATTGGTAGAACAATGTTAAAATAACATACTTGCGTTGTATTGTACTAGATTTGACATTTCAGAATTCGATTTGCCACTGTCGCTATTTCTTGTTATTTTTTGTATCAATGAAAGAACCATTTTAACAATAGACAGAGACAACATGGTGTTGATATAGGCTACATATGTTCATATCTACGAATCAAACGAGTTTATGTCTGTGTAGATGTTACTAGGGGAGAAATTGAGAGCGCAAAGAAAATAAGGTTTGATCATGCAAAGCTCATCTTTGTAGCTATCTTCAAAGGCTGTAAGATTATGTTTACATCTTTACACACACACACACACTCTCTCTCTCTTTTTTTTTGCACAAGCTTAGTTTACTCACTTTACGCGGCAAAGCATTGTTACTTTATGTTCTCCTAAAAGAAAATCCTCGGCATTTATGCAAACATGATTAGGTAAATTGTGTCCTTAAACAAGAAGAAAAGAATTAAGATTTTGGTTTACTTTTAGAGTTATTTACAAAGATTGCTTACTGCATAAGCATAAATTCAATTTCTCATACATAATGAGAGGAGGCAGCTATAGTTTCTCTTTATTTCAAATCATTAGGCCTATGTTGAGCTCAGGAAGAGAAGGATAGGATGTTCTCTATTGGGTAAAAGGTGGTTAGCATGATGACTATTTTGCATTAGTCATCAAATTTGCAAGCTGCTTCATCTTTCTTTCTGGCTCTTTTCCTCCTCCTTTTACTGTCTTTAGGATAAGCACAGAATATATATGCTTATTCGTATATGCATTTATACAGATGTATAGTTTATTTAGCTTTATGGCAACTTGCATTCTTTCTTAATAGTAAAATAATACCATATTTGGAAATTCACACTTTTGAAATTCGTGATTTTATTCAATTTCTCCCTAATTTTTTTTTCTTCCATACATTCTTGCTTTATTTTGTGTGTTTGTGTGTGCGCGTGTGAGTGTGAACATACAGTTTAAAGATGAAGACAGACATCAACCCTGATCGCCCACTTCTTGTTGGACCTGAATCCCCCGAATCGCCCTTTCCTTTTGGTATGAAGGGTACCGTAGTAAAAGGATACGGAAGAGGTTCTAAGCAACTCGGAATCCCAACAGGTAAATACCAAAATTATTCTCTCTCTCTCTCTCTCTCTTTTGTGCATGAGAAGATTTTCATTGTTCATTAGCTGATGACAATAAGCCAATCTATCCGATGAGGCCATTGAGGCTCTTGCTTCGGGGCTTGAGACAGGTGTCTACTATGGCTGGACACAGATTGGAGAAGTAGGAAGTCAAGTGTATCCAATGGTTATGAGTTTAGGCTGGAATCCTTATTTCAAAAACGAGAAACGTTCTGCAGTAAGATCAGTCATCAAAAAACAGTCAAAGAAAGTAAATGACCGATACATTGTATTAGGAAGTACACATTATTCATGAGTTTCCCGAGGATTTCTATGATGCGCCTATTCGTGTGGTTGTCTTGGGTTTTATTCGACCCGAACAGAACTATCCTTCTTTAGGTAAAAGGATAAACTAAATAGCATCATGGGTACTAAAATAATTGTCATAGATGCTTTGATTAGAGACATCAAGACAGATGTTGTAGTTGCACAAACATCTTTGAAGCGCAAGAATTATTTAGTGTCAAAAGAACACGACTTATTTTTTAAATAATGCGCCATATTAAAATTTGATGGCGTGCTTTCCCTCTAATGATAGAATAAAAATAGTTAATTTCGTGATCAAAGTCAAACTTTAACCTATGCAAGCTATAAAGGTTTCTGCTTTTAAGCTTGTGTGAGTGTGTCTGTGTATTTCTGTATTTTTCTCTTGTATTATTTTAGTTTTCATGACTCAAGACAACACGCTATCCATCACATCAGAAGCCAAGACATATGCTTTAAGTCAGTCCTTCTCTGTTACTGTTCATGCAAATGAAAATTATGTTTCGATTCAGGGCAGACATAACCAAGTCATTTGGCAATGTAAGTTTCGATACTAACAAATCACAGTTTTTTTTTGTATTGATTTCCCTTATTTGTTGTTTAGCTTTAAAGGGTGCTCCCTTCATTCTATCATCATTAGGCGAAGACACATTTAAGAACGGTGACGGTGGTGTCTTTAGAATTACCGAGATTGAGGACGGACCTGCTAATACAACTGTCTCTCAAACTATTGAACGCGCATCTTTTGAAAAACAAGTACTTCAACTCTCTGGTCGTCTAGGTTTTGGTCAAGAGAATCAAGAAATTAACTATCAACTTGAACTTAAGGCCTATAATGAAAAGCAACTCGAATTCCGTATTGAGACTGATTTTGGGGATCGTATCCTCCTTCGTTTCTCAAGTCATGCAAAGGAAGACTTTTATGGCTTTGGTGAGCAGTTCTCTTATTCTACATTGAAGGGGCAAAAGGTACCTGTCTTTGTAAGAGAGCAAGGTATCGGTCGTGGTGAAGAACCAGTAAAGTATCTCTTTAAAGAAATAAAATCAAAGACCAAAAGACTGACACAATTTTGTTATTAGGTAACCTCCATCTTGAATGATCCTAAGGGAGTCTTTGGTGAATTTGCAGGTGGCGATAGTTTTACAACATATTGTCCAGTACCTCAATTTGTTTCAACAGACAACCGATCCTTATTTTTAAAGAACTCAGAATATTCTAGCTTTGATTTAAGAGAGGACGACCGTGTTACTGTTCGTGTCAACTCATCTGTTGTAGAGGGCCGCTTGATCGATGGTGACGATTTACTCGATCTAATCTCGGAATACACTCTCTACTCGGGCCGTATGGATCCTTTGCCTGACTGGGTTTCAGAAGGTGGTGTAGTAGGTATGCAAGGCGGTCAAGAAAAGGTACGCAAGGTGATCAGAGACCTCCAAAGACACGATACACCTATTGCTGCTGTTTGGTTGCAAGATTGGTGTGGTAAACGTATACAGAGAACACCTAATGGAACTGAGTTTAAGCGTCTTTGGTGGAACTGGGAAAGTGATGATGTACTTTATCCTGATTGGGCTCAGTTTGTCAACCAAGAGTTGAAACCTCAGAATATTCGTACTTTGGCCTATGTCAATACCTTTTTGGCTAATGTCCAATCAAAGCCTAGCTACCGCGACAACTTTTTCTTGGAGGCACAACAAAAGGGCTATCTAGTCAAGAAGACAGGTACTGATGATCCTTATATCGTCAGTAGTGGTCCTAACTTCGAAGCTGGCATCTTGGATCTCTCTAACCCTGACACCGTGACATGGTTCAAGGCACTTGTTAAGAAGCAAATTTGGGATGCAGGTATTTCAGGCATGATGACTGATTTTGGTGAATACTTGCCCTACCATCGCGATGTTGTACAGTTGGCTTCTGGAGTACTGCCTGAAGTCTATCACAACCAGTTTCCTCAAGAATGGGCCAAGCTACATTCTGAACTTGTACATGAACTTGGTTTGGTCTCAGAAGCTGTTCTCTTTTACCGTGCTGGATTTACACGTACACCTGGATATATCAACTTGATGTGGGCAGGGGATCAAAACGTTGCTTGGGACGAACATGATGGTATCAAGAGTGCTGTTACTGGTATGCTCTCGGGCGGTTTCTCAGGATTTTCCATCACGCATAGTGACATTGGTGGTTACACGACTATTTCAGCTGCTCCCACCCTTGAAATTCTTCGATCCAAGGAGTTGTTGTTCCGGTGGATGGAACTGTCTGCTTTCACTGCCGTCTTTAGAACACATGAGGGCATCATTCCCGAATTAAATGCACAATTTTACGATGATGAAGGTAAGTGCCTTGTCTTTCTTATTCAACTTGCAAGCTAATTTGACAATGAAATTGTATAGAATCCTTGGCCTATTATGCTTATGCGGCAAAGTTATACAAGTCATTGAGTCCTTATAGAAGATTTTTGATTCAAGAAGCACATACTAAAGGCTGGCCTTTGATGAGACACCTTGTACTCTATTATCCTCATGATCCCATTGTACGCCAGATCAAATACACACAATATCTTTTAGGCAAGTCTTTGCTGGTTGTACCCATGCTGAGTCCTGGTGGTTCCCATGTCAAGGCCTACCTTCCTAAAGAGGAAGGTGTTACCTGGCGCCATGTCTGGACAAATCAATCTTACACTGCAGATGGACAGGAGATTGAAATTGAATCACCTTTCAAGAAGCCAGCTGTATTGATTAGAGAACCACGTGAAGATGATGGATTGTTAGATGACTTCTTGACCTTTGTTTCTCAGCATTCATAGATTTTTATTTGATTTTCTTTTTTTTAAAAAAAAAAAGTATACATATATATATATTACAAAATAAAAGGAGGGATTCTTCTTGAGCAAATATAAGAAATAGCTGGTCGAATACAACTGTTGCGTTTTCTTTCCTTTGTTCCTTTATTGTTGATGTGATCGCTTGTATGCAATGATGTCTTTGATAGTAATCATCTTAATACCGTGTTTCTTGGCAAAAGCAAAACAGTCATCTCTTCTAGCCATATCACCATTTTCATCTTCTTCTTTAATAATCTCACCAATACAAGCAACAGGTTGAACGCCAGCTAACAAACATAAATCGACTGCAGCTTCTGTATGTCCAAAACGACTAAATGTGCCTCCAGCAACGGATCGAAGGGGTAAAATATGACCGGGACGCATAAAGTCTTCAGGCTTGCTTGTAGGATCAGCCAACTTACGACATGTCAATGCTCTATCATGGGCGCTAATGCCTGTGGTTGTACCATGAGCATAATCGCAAGAAACAGTATATGCTGTTCTCATCAGCTCTGTATTTCTCTCCACCATCAGAGGGAGTTGTAATTGCTCTAAGCGCTCAATTGTTGTAGGCGCACAGATATAACCACTATTTCATGAACTAAAGGTTAATTCTCTTTCCCTCCCTCTCTTTTTGCTTACAAACAGTGCACACCCTACCTGGAATAACGAATCAAGAATGCCATTTGTTGTGTTGTAATCTTTTCGGCTGCTATAATCAAGTCACCTTCATTTTCACGGTCCTCATCATCCATGACAATAACGAATTTATTGGCAGCTATATAGAGTAGCCGAGAAAAACAAATAAGGCTGTTAGCCTTCCTTTTCATTGCACCCTATAGAGACTACTTACCATAATCCTTTAATGCTTCTTCCACTGAATCAAATTCATACTTTAAATGAGAGTTTTGTGCTTCAACCATGACTTGTATATATATATTTTTTAGAAAAATAAAGCAAAAGAAGAAAAAAGAAGTGTTGAAAGGTCTTTTTTTTTTCTGTTATTCGAAATTTACGCATTTTCTTATGAAAATTGTGGAGATCCAATTTAGCAGAGAGATGGGACTGGGAAAATGTGTCAGCAAATGACAGCCGGATTACTCATCCTAAAAGAAAAGCAGAAAGCTGAGTAAAGAATAAATACGAAACAACTCGATTTTCATATGAAATATTCTGTTACTATTGTAGACCGTGTTCAAGTTCTATGTACAATATGCGTATGTTCAGTTGATAAAGAACTCTTTGTTTCTCTCTTGATTGACTCCATATGCAAAGTCGTGGTGTTATGTAACAGCTTAATACAATGATAGAATTACGTATCTTGAAGCACAGTCCTCAATTGTTCAAAACGTCTTTCTCTTTTGAAATTGCTTAGCCTTAATCATCATTACTGCTCTTGTCATGACTGCTCTTTGCTTAATTCACGCAACCTTACACTAGTGCTTGTTCTTTAAACAGACACTGAAAAGCAGCATTATTTTTGGATTAAAGCTATTAAAATCATTTTGATTGGAGCACTCTGCTTACTAAGCCCTGGTAAGCTACATTATTGGCTTAAAGCTAAAAACATCATTCTAAAAAAGATCAAGACAAAAAAAGTAGCCCTGCATTTTTTTTTCTTTACTTTATTCTTTATATTTTCCTTAGATTCCTATACAATGTCTCTCCAACTTTTCTCTAGATTTAGAAAACCTCTTTTAAATAATATTAACGTATGTCTCTTTTAGTGATCCAAAAAACGAGACAGTTTTGCTGATATTTCTTGTAGTGTTATCGCCACCGTCAACTAGCTACTGCTACGAACTTGCTTCCTTCTCTACGAAAAACGATTCTACCCAATGGATTCACAGTTGCTACTGAGGAGAACCCTGCTTCCCAAACTGCTACTGTGGGTGTTTGGATCGATGCCGGTTCTCGAGCTGAGAATCTCAAAAACAATGGTGCTGCTCACTTTTTAGAACATATGGCTTTCAAGGTGAGTAACAGTCTTACAAAAGAACAACATAATGTTTATTTATTTATTTTTTTAACAAAAGGGCACCAAATCAAGAACACAGCGCGATCTAGAACTTCAGATTGAGAACATGGGTGGACACTTGAATGCTTACACTTCTCGAGAACAAACAGTTTATTATGCAAAGGCATTCAAATACGATGTGCCACAAGCAGTCGAAATTTTGTCAGATATTCTTCAACACTCAACATTAGATCCAGGTGCCATTGAGAGAGAGCGTGATGTTATCCTGAGAGAACAGGAAGAAGTCGAAAAGCAGATGGAGGAAGTTGTGTTTGATCATTTACATGCTACTGCCTTCAAGGACGAATCTTTGGGCCTCACTATTTTAGGACCCAAAGAAAACATTCAATCCTTGACCCGGAACGATCTTTCGGGTTATATTAAGACCAACTATACAGGTGAACGTATGATTCTTGTTGGCACAGGAGGTGTAGACCATGATGCTCTTGTGGATTTGGCCAACCAGCATTTCGGTCGCTTACCTTACCAACTGAATGCTTCCACTAGCAAAAGCGCTATGAAGAAAGCAGTCTTTACAGGTGCCGAGTTCCGCATTCCAGACTCTAAAGCACAACAAGCTCATATTGCTGTTGCTGTTGAGGGTGCTAGTTGGACATCTCCTGATTATTTTCCCTTGTTAGTCATGCAGTCCATTATTGGTTCCTGGGATCGTTCATTAGGTGCTACTGGACATATGGATTCTCGCCTCTCATCTGTCTTGCATAATGGTCAATTAGCCAACTCATTCATGTCCTTCAATACCTCTTACAAAGATACCGGCCTTTGGGGTATCTACCTGATCAGCGAGAACAAAGAACGTATGGAAGATTTGTTGCGATCCACAAAGAATGAATGGGCTCGTCTGTCTACCTCAGTTACAAACGAAGAAGTCCAACGCGCTAAACAACAACTAAAAGCAGGTCTCTTATTGAGTTTAGATGGTAGCACACCTATCGCTGAAGATATTGGTCGTCAATTGCTTACTTCTGGTGAACGCATGTCACCTAAACAAGTAGAAGAATTGGTCGGTCAGGTAACTGTGGAAGATGTCCGACGTGTTGCTCGCGATTATCTTTCACGCGATGCTGCTGTGGTTGGTATTGGTGCTGTAGACAATATGCCTGATTTTAACCGCTTGTAAAAAAAAAAAAAAGAATAATGTGAATAAATTAAGGTCATGATACAAAAGGTTGTAAACACCAATTGATCTATCATTGAAAGATCAGGTTGTCATTCTGATAATCATTATTGGATCCATAATTAAAGAAAACTGAGAAGAAAATAGCATTATAAATATGAAATACCAATATGGAAAAAAGAGATGTTTCTTTTCTTGTATAACTCTCTCTCTCTCTTTTTTTTTACAAAATAAAGAAAATAGCCAACTGTAAATCCATTCAATTATATGCACACGCATTCACACACTCACACAGAGGCCAGTTTGAATTGACTGTGAAGACATTGTTGGTTGGTAGCATAGATAGGACTTGCCAATCCTACATGAATATTCCAACATGTTTAACAAATAGCATAGTTCAATGGCATCATGTTTGTTCTATTCAGTAGCTGAGACTCAAAATAGAGGCTAAATAGAGACAAGATGCGTTACCACACCTTTTTTCCATTTTTATGTTTGTGACATGTTGAGTAGATGATCATCAAGCTTTGTTGTAGTTAATCTCTATATTAAGCCTTTGTGGCAATTTAGCGAATGTAGGCCTAAAGACTTGCTTGGTTTGTCTCCCTTTTGAATCACTTGAGCAACTTTCTCCTCATTCAATGTGCTACACCATCAGAATGAGTCCAACCTTGCTTGTCAGTTTAACAGCCTGCAATAATGAATCTGCTTTTAGTTAGTCAATCCTGCCATGATCATTTTCAAGGGCTTTAGATGTCAAAAAAAGAAAGAAAGAAATATTGTACTAAACAGACAGTTTGTCTATGTTGATTTCATTTTTATTAGATGCACCTTATTTAAAGATCTCCTCTCTCTGTCCTATTCAAACAAAGAAATGAGATTGAGACAAAGAAAACGATTTCAGAGACACATACATTCACCGAAAGAGCGATTGTTATTAGATCATTGAATGAATTGTTTTATAAGAGTTTTTCTTTTTGAAGTATTCTTGTTCTATTCTAAGCATTCAAGACATGCTAATAGGCTTCGAAAGTGATTGTACAAACCAACAAGTGTAACACACTCTAAAATAAAAACGGAAGAAAACGTTACTGTGGTAAGCAGGGACCACAGTCGTGCAATCCATTTCCAGAAAGAGTATATGAAATCTGAAACTACAGCTACTTTTTTTTTTCTTAAACCGTCAACAAATATCATGCGTGCAAAAAATTGACTCTGATTGGCTAGACTTCTCTTTGTTCGTAAGAAAATGGCTTTCAAAGAATTGTCTCATTGGGTAAACAAATGTATTTCATGTCTTCCTTTTGTTTATATGCTTTGAACTTTTATTTTTGGATCTTGTAATTCGCTTTCTTCCCTCTCTTTCTTCATCTCTACTGTTTTTTTTTCGATTTTATTAATTTCTCCACTCCCTTCATAAAACTAATTTGGTTTTAAAATCTTGATGACTGTTTGCTATGGCAACGAATAGTTACTACCCACCCCACACATATTCTCGATCTTCTGCTAGTATTCATGGTACTAGAAAACAATCAATTTCAGCAGAATCTGCTATATCGTCAGATCATTCTGTGTCAAGCTTGCGTAGTCCTTCTTATCGCTTGATGATGTCAAACCACTCAAGCTCAAAAATGTATCCAGCAAGCGAATATCCTCAATCACCTACCAACTACATGTATTCTACTACCAGCGACTATGATGGTCGATATTTGCCGTCTATATCATCTCCTACGTCACCTTCAGCTTCTATGAATGAACGGTACGGTTTCAATGCATTGCTGCCACCATTACCTAGGCCTTCCAACTACTCGAATATGTCTCGATCTCCTCCGAGCTCTTATTATCATCATGGCTCAGACAATGCAAGTTATGAAAGAAGAGGATCGTTTGCAGACGAGGAAGCTGATACATTTGGAGCTCATCGTTCTTCCATTTCAACAAGAACAACAGCAAGTTCGACAGCTTCATCTGATGTCTTCCCTCCTACAGAAGATGCAAGACAGAAAGCCATAGCAACATTAAAGGCAAACGAATCTTTGTTTAAAGTTGTTTATGCTGGGGATATTTCTTACCGACCTGAGAAAGGCTTGCTTAATAAGAGTAAACGTGCTCATTTTGTTCTTACCAACAACTATCTGCTTGTCTACAAATCTTCTCAGAAAGCCCGTAGTGAAATCAATATTTTTGAACATCATGACGATAGTTCGGCTTATGCTCGCAGCACAAACAAACTGTTTGATAAAGATAGAATTTTCCTTAAGCTATCTGATATTTATGCAGTACATGCCTCTGCTACAACAGCTTGTGTCTTTCGGTTAGAATACTTCCACCCTCAATCCGGTCAGGCATTGTCTCATTCATTGACAGCAGACACCGAAAAAGAATGCAGACAATGGGTGCAGGCATTTCGCAAGTCTATCCGAGTTCATCATCCGCATATCAACGGCATCACTTCAGCTGAGAGGTTTGCCGTTTTGGAGCGACTAGGCAAGCAAAATGATACTTTCTTAGATACAGACGAAGTTAAGGTGTTTAAGGTCGTTTTCAAAGAGAAAAGATACAAAGCAGGTAGTGACATAGCCAAGGAAGTCTTCTTGCCAATCTTTTTAGTGATTGGTAAATTCAGCTTCTACTTTTTACCCATCAGCGTATTGGATGATGAATACCTCAAAATGGTAGAGCGTGACCGATTTGGCTTCTTGACACTTTTGTCAATTCGATACGAAAACACAGATGATACAGTCATTTTGGAGGTAAAGCAAGTCAGTAAAAGTAACCGACAACTTGTGTTTGCATCCACCTTTTGCGAAGATATCATTCGCTATCTTTATCGTGGTGTAGAGTCGTTAGTGCCTGGTGCAGCAAGTCAGCTTTATACTGATAGGGTGCCTCCACGTATCAAACAAACACAAGTAATTCCTGTTCAAATATTGAATGAGCTAGATGGTCAGCTGACAGATTCAGACGCTGATGAAGAGACAAGACGATTTAGTGTTACGCTACAAGCTTATTGTGCGGCCATGAACATGAATAAATCTCGCTTTAATTTCACAATCATGGGCCCACCTAAAGTCAAGTCATTTACACTTTTACCTCCCAAGGAAATCGGACAAACGCCCCCACATTATGAGAAATATGAATTACTTGCTATTTTTAGAATCTTACAGGCCAATGTAAAGTACACAGAATTGTTTGTTTGTCTAGACGCTAATTAACATGCGTTTTCGTAGAATGTTTTTGTAGAAATCTGTCTAGCTAATTGCTCTTTACATGCTTTAGAGATATGGACAATTCAGCAAACTCATGGTTGGGTTTATGATAAACATCACCCATTGAAAGACGATAACTTACTGTCAAATGAAATTTATTCAACGTTGACTAAACTCCAATTGCTACGTAAATTGGATCTCACCAACTGTTCCATTGGCAAACTGTCTCCTGATTCGCTTGTACAGCAAGCATCAGCCATTTCTGCTATTGCTACTGTGATGCGCTCAGGCAATACTCATGTCAGTCGTCTTTGTCTTGGAAAAAATACTGTTCATGAAACAGATTTGAAGAAATTAATTCAGGGCATAAAAGAGCACAGAAAGTCAATTAAGGAGCTTTACCTAAATGAATGCGGTCTTAGTAAAGATATGATTGAATCCATTCTCAGTACTCTTTTTGCAAAAACACCAGATCAGCTCATTAGCCTGGATCTTTCCATCGGTAAAACGCCTAATCCTCCCTTATTGGAATCCAGTTTGATCGAAAGCCTTATTCCCAATTTCAAACGGCTAGAGTACCTCTTTATGCGCGGTTTCGGATTACTGAATTCTGTTCTCTATCGCTTTCCACTTGAATTGGGTCATCTTCGTGAACTTGATCTTAGTGATCATCCTATGAATTCCGATGTGGTAGGTCGGGCATGTCAATGGATCCTTTCACCTTCATTTCAGACCATTGAGTCACTCCATCTGGGTGGATGCAACCTGAATGGTAAACATGTATTTGAAATCTTGACCAGTATCAGTCAATCTGGTAACCGTACTTTACACCTCAACCTTGAGAACAATCCAATTATGAAGGAAGTGATGCATCTACCCAAGTTGCACTCGGCCATATTGCAAGGCGAAGGACCCAAATCAATTTCTTTTGCACGTGTTGAATGGGACGATTGTACCTTACATGAATTCATTGATTGTCTTCGAGACAATCAAACAATCGCTCATTTGGATCTGTCAGATATCGTCATGCGCGATGCCGAGTCGATTTCGGACGACACTGTGCGCATGATGACTTCTCTTTTTGAGCGCAATACGTCCATTACTGAACTTGAGATCGGCATGGTGCATCATAAATTACCCACGCTTTCTTTGTCCTCCAACCAGCATAAACCTATGGTCTCTGATGTCATTATACGTGCTATGCAAGGTCTTCGTTACAACAACCATCTTCAGCATTTGGATGTATCTGGACTAAATATGGGTGATGCGGGTGCGCTTGCTCTTTCTCGAGTCTTGAAGACGAACCGAACTTTACAGTCAATTATCATTGATGAAAACAGTGTATGTGTAAAGAAAAGAAAGCAAAAAAAAAAAGAATTAACAAACGAATATTCCTTTTTTCTCTTTCTTCTTCTAGATCTCAATTGAAGGTTATCGTAGCTTACTGAAATCCATTGAGGAAAATGCAAAACAAGTCATCAACTTTCCTGTACCTCGTATTGACATTCGCAACCAACTTCGCTTCCTTAGCTTCCGTATTGAGGAACTTATCATATCTGAAAATGAAGCTCAATTCTTTCTGATTCATACTACTGCAAGTGACAAAAAGAAACTAAAAAAGCATGAATTAGAAGTCGTTGTTCAAGAGCGTAAAGCATCCGAGTTTGCTCTTAAAAACCTAGAAGGTGTTATCCATTCGTTGACGCTGGTAGTCCGCAAAAACATGAAAGAATATGAAGAGCAGACGTTTAGAAATATGGAATTTCAGATGCAAGCCCAAAATGCTGCACAAGAGTTAGCCATTGCCCAAGTCCGTCTTCAGAATAGATCAGTAGCTGCACTCAGTAATAATCACGGTGGTCTTGTTGGTAGTCACTTGCCTTCTAGGCAGCCAAGCAGCAGTGCTGCTAGTACAACCAGCAGTGCCACCAACAGTGTAGTAGATTCTTTGTCTCGAAATGTTAGTCGCTCACCATCTTACTATCATCATTCCCACTACCGTAGATCTACTGTCAGCACCGACTATCCTAGTAGCACACATTCCTTTTCTTCGGCTTATCCAGAACAAAGGGCCTATATGCCTACTTATTCTACCCCTTCAATTCCCGCCTCATCTGTTGCATCGTCTATTCGTGGAGGCAATGCTCAGGGTCAGACTCATAGTTTCTATGAGCAGCCAGCATCTACGATAAGCAAACCTCATTCATACGAATACACTTCAATTCAATCACCTTTAACACCTTCTGCCGAATACACAGATTCTTACTTTAGAGAGTTTGGTATAGAACCTACCAATAGCTATTTAGTGCCTCACCCGCACTCAAGCATAATTGATGGCTTCTCTGAAGATGATCCAGGTTTTATCAGTGACTTTGGCAACCCTGAAGACTTTGTTCAAGGAGGTTTTATTGATGCTCATTTTACGAACCATGCCCATGCTCAGTCAAAAACCTATCCTACTTCAAACTCTACATTTGACCAGAATGAAGAAGAAGTCTTGAGAAGGCTCAATCGTGCTCTTTATCTTCCTCCAGACGATCGAGCTTAAAGCAAAAAGATTTCCTGTAAACTAACCTCTTTCTCATTCTCGCCTTTCCAGTCCTTTGTCCTCTGTGTATGCTTCCCTCCATTTCCTCTCTCCCGTTCACACATCTTGTTATCTGCTCATATATGCTTATTACTGTATCATTATCTATTTATTTTATCTACTTGTCAGCGCTCATAATAAATAATCCGCATTACACAATATGACAATGAGGTCAATTTAACATTCTATGGTTCAAAGTATACATTTGTGTGAATTCCAATAGGATTTTTATCACTCAGTTTCAGAAAACACATTTTCCATCAAATAACTCTATATAAGACTGTCTACCCTGCTTGCTTTTTTTCACCGAATAGCCGTATATTAAATCACTTGGTTGCTTTTCAACAGCTTATAAAAAATGCATAAGAGGTAATTTGATTATAAGCAACACAAACACTATTGCTCAGCTTGAATTTTCAAAACACAGAATTATGTTGGCTCAAGGCAACTTTGTTTTCCTTTCTATACTTTCAGTACAACCAACATGCCTCTCAGTCAATTAAAGATCAAGACAAACGTCGTCAAGAGGTAATGCAAGAAAAAAGACATGATCGCATTCTTTTCTTAAGCATGCTAACGCCAAGGCTCAACTTGCAATAGAATCTATAAAGAGCACTTGGGCTATGCCAAAGAAGCCGAGATGCAACAAGGCCGTATCGACAAACTTATTGCAGAAGGCGCTGATGAAGCTGATGTTAGAAAGCAGGTAAAGCAAAATAAAAAGAGAGAGAACTCGAAAGCTAATATAAACTTTTTTTTTTTTTGAAAATAGAAAGAAGTGCTTGCTGAAACTCACCAAATGATTCCAGACGTAAAAAAGCGATTGGCAAGTGCCTATCAAGACTTGCAAAACCAATTGGTAATTTTCTATTTCATTATTCGTGTGTTGCTTGATTTACCAAGCTATATATCAATTTTAGGAAAACTCTGAGAATGCCGACCTTGATGAATTACAAGAAGCTCAGACAGTGATTGCTGACGTAGGTGCACACACGTTTTAAACAAGTATTACTAGTATTCGTCTTTTGTCACTCCTCCTCTATTCAATAAAGCTGTGTCTCAACAACAGGCTAAGGCTGTCGTTTTTTATTTTATTGGAGGAAAGATATAAAAGAAGATAATAGTGTTATTATGTACGGGGTTAAAGTTACATTTGTCCTTGAAGGATGTGTTCTATACTGGTGTTAATAAATTCTTTCTTGAAGCTCATATCGCAACCGAAAATGCTAGATAGCTGTTCACGAACTATAATGATAAGTTAGTAAACAGAATAATTCTAAGCTTCATTTATCCTCTTACCTTGCTTCTTTGTAATGCTCATCAAGTCAGCTGTCGCCAGGATATGTTTGATTTCATTTAAGATTTCTTCATCCGAGGGAAAGCCTGTAGGCATCATGGGTGGAACGGATACTTGGCTGACATTGCCCATGGGTATATCATATTCATTTTGCTGCTGAGGAATCATTTGCGATGAAGAAAAGGTACTCATACGATCAAAAGAATTGTTGCGACTAGCGTTGTTGTTAAATGCCGGTGAAGGTGCACCCATTGTGTTTGGATCAAATGCATTAGACATATGGCCGCCATACATGTTGGGTCCCATCATGGGTTGGATTTGACTCATGTAGTCGGCACTAGCATACGACATGGGACGCATTTGCATGCCCGGTGATGGTGTTCCCATCATACTGCGGTTGTAGTCGCCCATAGGAATCATGTTGCTAGCACCTCCATATTCAGACCCAACAACAGAGCCTCCTCCACCATTAAGAGCATAAGATTGTCGTGTATTGCGTCCAGGCTTTTCACCAATCTTAGAGTCACGGTAGTAATCAAATTCACCACCACCTACGACAGAACCAGAGTATTGGCTGCGAGCATCATAACCTGAACTCATACCACCCTTATTATAACTGGTATATGTGTTTCCAGTCATACCTGTCTGTCCTGAAGCATGTGAGCCCATCTCCCAAAGCTCTTGTTCATATACACTCCATTTCTTCATGGGGATCATCTTTTCATCGAACTTTTCTTCGTCAGTAACAATAATCTTTCTTTGTGAGTCGCCAACAACAACACGAGTGTTACCCCATGAGAAATCGTCAAAGTGCCAGAAAGAATAGATGGGTAAAATGAAAGACGAGAAGGGGAGTGCAAAGATATAGAAGAACATCCAACCAATGTGCTGCCATTGACGCTTGAGAATGAAAATCAAAATCTGCAGACCGTAAACACCAGCAATCATAGCAAGAGCAAGAATCGGAAGAGGACCTGAGTGAGAAGCAATAACATAGATCAAGTAAATCAAATAGGCAAAGGAGACAGGTAAGGTCAAGGTACCAATCAGATCAACCAGTACAACAAAACGCATAGAGAAACAACAGAAACCACATAGGTCAGGCAACATAGCTACCTCACATAGGTTGTGAATAGTAGAGTTAATCCAACGACGACGTTGAGATAAGAGCACACGCCATTTGTCAGGAGCAACTGTCTTACACATAGCATAAGGAGTAAACTTCATTTTGTATTGAGGGAAATACTTCATCATCAAAGTAGTTAGATAACGATCTTCACCAAGTGAGAGCAAGTTCTTCTTATGTAATGTGTCAACATGGTTTTCGGCATAATCATGTACGACATGAGGAGAGATAATGAGAGGTTCGTTCTTGACGGGTGTTCTAATACGATACATACAGAAACAACCGGGCAAACAGGTGACTGAACCAAACAAGGATTCAAAAGCTTTGGAAAGATAGTGAGATATATAGTATTCATATACTTGAATCATTGTAGTCCATGATTGATTTTCATTAGCCAAGGCTGTTTCACCACAGATAGCAATGATGCGACCATCATGAAGCATAGAAGAAATTAAGTAGTTCAAAGAGTAATCCATAACTTCGGTATCTGAATCAACCATAAGAATGTACTCGTAAAACGAAGGGTTAACACCAATAACATTCTTGATCTGATGATACATTTCAAGCTCCAATGGGGTCATTTCAGAGTCAAAGTGAACACGATTCAAGAAGTTCATCAAAATCATTTGTGAGTCACGCTTACCACGGTTACCGGGCTTAGCGCGCTCTGAAGCCTTGCCAACCTTTGCGACTACAATATAAGGCACAACATGTCCTTCACATTCATAAAGGCCGGAATAGACTTTACCATAATTGAGTTGCTTGGAGCCTTCACCAATAGATTTGAACATAAGAGGCTCAGGATCAATCTTGGTATCATAGCCAAGAATATCCAATACAATACGTGGAGTAGGACGATCGTTACCACTACCCATAACCATACCGTCAGCAATTAAGAAGAGCAGTTTGCGCTTGTCATCATATTTCAGAGTAGTAAGCGAGTCAATTGTTCTTCTAAGTGATTGTTCATCTTCTGTATAACAAGGAACTTGACAAATAACAAACTTATCATGATCTTCAGGTGTAGGAGCACTGCCAAACTGCAAAGCGGCTATAAACTTGACTACTGTAACACTCACCATCAAACAAGCCAAAGCAAGTAAGAGATAGTTACTAAACAAACACGTGGCTGAATCGCGAGGATCAAGATCACCAATCATAAAATAATTGTCAAGACATGCCATGTTAGCTTCTTGCTGCTCAGCAGTCATTCTATTCTTGTAAGTGCTCCATGTCTTACTGGCATCAGTTCCTTTGTAGTTGTTGAACAAGTCAATAATGACTTCATTAAAGAAATTATATTCAGCGTTGGTACCACCATAAACAGATGCTGTGTACACGTAATCTTGAATGTCATACACTTTGTTGTTGATAGCCAATACATTACGGCCCCAACCGTCTGCATCAGCCTTCAAATCAGATATCGAGTGTACCAATGTACCCTTCTTCAAGTCTTGCATCTTTGGCAAGAATGTTTCCCAGAACCAGTATGGGTTTACCATTTGAGACATGGTGGAAACAAGTGCTTGATCGCCGGAAAAGTGAACAAAAGTAGTTTGAGGAGCTATACTTGCATTGGCTATCAACTTGACAGTAGGGGCATTAACGAGGCCAGAGCAAGCAGTAGTCAAAGGAGGAGGGAAAGAGCCAGTAACATCTTTACCAGCAAGAGATGTCATTTCTTCCTCAGTAGATTGATATCCTCCACTACCATGCTTGTTTTTCGCAAATTTAGTCATATCATATACGACGCCACGAACACTCATATAGTTGTCATTGTTAACATTGTGAGCACTGACATCAGCTGTAGAATACATTGTTTTTGTACCGGGACAAATGACTTCACCAAGGCCAAGAATTAAGAAGAGTACGACAGCAGAAAAGAAAGCAATGATCATACAGATAGTCACCTTCTCACGCCATGCCATTTGAATATCAGATCGCTTCATCTTACCGATCCAGCTAAGCAAGAAAGATGGAATCCAGAAAGTACAGAGCCAGACGAAACGAACCCACCATCGACGAATAGCAGTAATAGGGACTTCTTCAATATTTTCAAACTTGGGGGCTTGAATGTCTTCAATCATTTTACTCATATCCATGTTAGGACCAAATCTAGATGAATTTATGACATGTTAGGCTGTTTGTTTATATTTGTTTTTTTTGTAGTGATGTTGCATCATGCTTACCCTTCAGATAGACCATTGATACCCCATTCGGATTCATCACCCCATTGACTTCCATCTACTTCACGCTTGTCTTCACTGTAGTTGAAGCTAGCATTATCTTCAAACATGTGTCCGCCAGGATGAGCCAAATGCTGATGCATATCGTCTTCTCCATAATTGTAATTATCAGACAGCATGTATTGTCCTTGAGCAGGATATCCACCTGCATGGCTTCCGAGATCTTTTGAGTCAGCTTGACTAGCATCAAGGTCTCCTGCTTTTGTACGCATTCTTTCTTCTTTTTCGGCCAGGCGGAGCCCATCTTCTAATTCTTTCCAAACTTCATATTTCAGCCACACCATTTCATGGCCAACAAAAACAGTAGAGGAGTTCCAGTTCATAATGGCTGATGCACGCTCAATCTTTTCCTTGTCTGAGATGAGAGAGTCGTCTAGCTGAAGAGAGTTAATGAAAGACTCATATCGCAGCACAAACTCGCCAAAAGTGTAGTAGTTTGCATATTCGTATTGTTGGCGCACAACCAGCTCTGGAATTAAGAATGTATGAATCTGAGTTTTGATACGGTTGTGATCATACTCGGGTACTTGAATATCATTTGGACGGAGGTGAATGACATTATAAATTTTTGTATCTTGCATAGAGAAAGTGATATCTCTTAATGTGACATACAACTGATCAAGGACAGTCATCTGCTGCATGTTTTCATAGGCTTCTTCTGCTTGTTTGATCTGCTTGGTTAATTCATCATCCTCTTTGTTTGCGCCACTTGCATCAGGCAAAGGTGGGTTAGCAGCCTTGTCGGCATTAGGTCTACGCTTGGTAGTTCTTCTTCTCATAGATGGACCACGGGTAGGCTTACTGGTGAGCTGAGCCTTAACGACAGTACGAACATCCTTAGGGTGAGACTCAATAGCCATTGCGGTACCTTCAAACAAAGAAGATATAAAGGTGTTTGAACTACTATCTCTCAACAGATTGACAAAGTCGGCAGACAAATCATCCAAGTTTTTCTCCAAAAACATATCAACAGAGTATTGAGTAGTACCAGAGTAATGGTTGATGCCAAAAGCGTATGCATTGGAGCCACGAGACAAGGCAGGATGATTAGAAAATTGACGTTGCAAAGAGGCCAAAAGGTTGGCGTTACTAGCATCAGTAGCACCACTTTGAAGTTTAGCTGTATCGCGATCCATCAATCCAACCATACCGCCAAGCCCCAAAGAAGATGACTTGTTTACTTCTTTCTTGCTACTAGCATCTTCAATAAGCTGTTTCTTGTCTTTACCCAACAAGAGCTCCAAGCAAGGAGAGCTATCAGAGATATTAAGAGTAGGTAAGGGAACGCCATCACGAACCATAACAGCATTAAGACCATGGTTGTTGTCAAACTGTTCTGTGATCAAGAATTGATGAATTCGCTCGTTGGCTAAGTTGACACAAAACTCTTGAAATCCATTGGTAGGAAAGTTTTGAAAACCGAACTGGTCCATAATACCGACAACATTGGCTGGTTCTTCAGTTCCAGAGTAACAAATCTTTCTATTAATTGTTTCGACGATCCATAAGAACAAAACATTGTAGAGTGCTCGTGCAAGATCATCACGTTGATCCGCAGCTGTCTGTGGGTTCAAAAACATAGTGCAAACTTCCTTGCCGATAAGCTTCAATTTGTAGGTCAAACAAGTTTCCAATCTTGATGGAGATACACCCAACATGATAGCAACGATGTCCAAGACATCTCTGTTCTTGACCACACAGGCTTCCTGTGCTAAAGTATCTGTGTTTTCTGTAAATTGCAAATTACCGATGTGCAAAATAGCGGCGAGCAATTGGAAGATCTGCGTTACATTCTTGGCTTTGAATCCACACAACTTGAGAGCGCTTTTGAGTTCACTAAACTTGATTTCATCGTTCCAGTTAGGTGCAGTAATACAGCCCGATTGAGCAAGATAGTTGAAGTATTCAGGTTTGAAATTTATGTGTAATGCATTCTTTTCGTCAATAGTTGTTCCGGCTAGAAGATAATAAAAGATATGGAATGATCGTTCATTTTGCGGCACATGTGTTACGCGCGATTTGTCAAACTGATAAGTCAGTGTCTTTGTGCCCAAAATACGGCCCCGCTCGTTAAACTGGATCTCTTGAAACATGCCAAACTTAGAAGCCGAAGCATTTTGAGTAGCACGAGCATGACCAAAAGCTTCAATAACGATGAGTGCGTTCTGGACTTGTGTACTCAGTTTGGTTTCCTTTTTGTTGTGTGTAGATAGGTGCAAAAGTTCAGACAGAAAGTGAGTGCGAGTTGTACTTTTGCCAGATCCTGTGATACCACTATTTGTTTGTTTAAATTAAGTGCGTTTGAATAGAGTCTATTTTATTCTAAAATACCTAAGGATAACACTTTGATCTTCTCCTGTACGTCGCATATGAAAATAAACTCGAGTGGCTAATTCATAAATGTGTGGCTGCAAAGAAGGTTTTTGTTCACTTAAATCCTTGTAGCCTGTTTGCGCATACGATTGAAGTGTAGCGTCGTTCAGGATTTCTAAAGGTTGGTAAGGATTGATGACTACGAGATTAGAATATCCCAACTGGGTATATGGCAGATTGCGTTTGTATCTGTTTGATAACAGATTGGATATGGCTCCTTCTGTAGGCGGAACAGCCCCAGACACATAGAGAGAAGCCAAGTCTGTGCGAGACTCTTCTTGCATTATCTCTTGGATGATTTAAAGAACAAGAAAGAGAAAAAAAAGGAGAAAGGACCGGCCCTTTGTTGATTTTTTTCTTTTAGTTTAGATGAACTGTTGAGTGCGAATTTTTTTTTTCTTGTGCGTTAAAGTTATTTTTATATCAATCACTTTTCTGGGTTTCGGTAAACTCTTGAGCCAATCGAAACCACATATTATTTTTATTGATTACTTCTAAATATGAAAATATAATTTATGAATAATATAAGCCAATAGAAAAAAAAATAGGAGAAAGCCCCGGAAAGTAACAAAGAATTGCGAGAAAATGTTTTTTATTAATTTGAAACTAAATACGATCCTCTCTATGACTTTGTTACTACTGCTTTATCTGTACATAATTACACGAAGCTCCGACAAATTGTTATTTAAACAACAGTACGATTAAACATAAATTTTATATTTACAAAAAATTGCCCAATTGGGCACACAATCTATATAGACGAAATTGCCCGGGACAGATTGGAATGAAAGAGAAAGTGTAAAGCCCTTCTGGAATAAAAGGCAAAAAAGAATGGTTAGTTGAATGGGCTAGATGTTAAGAAATCAAGTAGATTGAAAAGAGGAGAAACAAACAAGGAGTCTTTGCCCTAGATAGTTGGGCAGAGAAGGCAGAATCTTAGAGTGTTGGATATTCAAGTTCGTAGAGGATCATGCATATGACAGGCCAGCGGATAGTTCAAGGAACAACATTATGGAAGAAAAGTATGTCATGGGTGGGAGGAAGGCTGAAAAGGAAGGAGAGAAGGTCATCTATTGTTTCAGGCATAATCAAACAGTGATACATCTGTATTGCAAGGAGAGTTGTTTGAAGAAAGACAGATGTGAGGGAGTAAACGAAAAAGGAGCGCGATAAGAATTGAGCCTGGAGTGAATCTGATTTATCCTTCATGAAAGGTAGATTGGCAATGTACAACATGATCTGGATAGAGAGATTTTTGGAGCCTATCAAAGATTCGCCTGTTCCAATGGATTAGTGATACAATTGCTGAGAGGGAGTGATGGCAGATCCATATTTTTGTTGGAGGGTAAACTATCCGAGTATAGAAGTAATTGGAGAGTAAAGGTTGGAAGCCTATAGGATTTGATCCGATAGACGCAAACTGATTCATTGTACGTAAGAACTTAGTAGTATAGTCATAAGTAAAATCCAATACACCAATGTATTCTCTAGAGTAGAAAGGCACATCCAAATAAAAGAAAGAAGGTTGAAGTGGAACAGAAGAACTATAGAGAGTATACGACAGGCATGAGGCCGAGTATAACGCTCTTATTAGGATTCCAATAGTACCCGACTTCATCTTTATAGGTTTATTTAGTATAGTTATATATGAAATAGTAGAAAAAAAACAATCAAACAACAGAGGTATAAGTAGCTGTTTGATGAGCAAATTTTTTTTCATTCATGTCTGGTATGGCGGGCATGTTGAAGCATATATCTAAGAGATTCACTGGCATCAACAGGTATAATTTGGTTTTGTTGACGAACCAACAAATCATCCAACAAACGCTGTTCCTTTAATTCGTTCTATCCAATACCCAAGAGTGAGTGAAGATAAAGAAGGGAGAGAAAATACTTGCTTACATGTAAGCAGACTAGAAGCTCAAATACCCGGATCATACTAGTTCTTTGCGCCCAGGCTGTAGGAATACTAGCATTTCTTAGCTCAACAATTTGAAAGCGATCCGAATGAGGATCTAAAGTGATCTTCATAAGGGTCAACTTGCTTTTGATACATTGGATGCCATAGACAGCTATGTTAAGAACGGAAGAGAGTTTACAATCTTGCTTCTGACGCAGCATTGTATTCAAACTAGAAGGCATTGATTCGACTATTTTGTATGTATCACCAATACTATGTTCAAAGTCTTCCGTTTGAAAGTTTGAAGATGATTCCATAAATATTCTCTCTTCATGCATGTTCATTCTACCTATGCCATCTGAAAAGATGTTGTTTTTGGTATTTAACCAGATGCCAGGATCCCTTTGGTTTTCTTGATTTGACTGGGCATAATCCTCGCACCTGCAGGTCCGTCAGGAGAATACTGTCAAGACATTATTATGTTTGATAAGTTTCACTTACCATGAAAATACAACTTGATCACTGGCTCCAAGATATTTGAATAGAGGTACGATACGCTCAACCCAGAATGAGCGTTCGTGATCCTTACGAAAGTCATCCTGAAAGCAAATAACCCAAAAATCAGTCAAGCAGAGACTGAACATTTTGTACAGTTCCAGATTTTTCTCATTTGCATCGCGTGCTTCTTTCTCATTTTTCCACAGCTCAAAAGCAAAATTTGCCCTGTTGCTTTCATTGTCCTCTACATCAAGTAGTTTAATCATTTTGTCGTGTAAGATGGGTTCACCCCGAAGACTTTTGAGATTAAACTGGTCATTTCGATGTTGTTGGTATATATTGAATAAAGAAGCAGGTATCTTTGATAGGGGGACGCATGATAATGCCAGGTTACATGATGGTATTAATTTGCTTATCACGTCTAATGTCAATTTAGGCTTTTCTGGGGTGTACTGTGAAGAGGAGGGTTGATCTAGTACTGATCTTTTACGAGAGTTAAGTATCTGAATTAAAAAGTCATTAGTGTTTGCATGAACGATTTTTGAAATTACCTCAAGCCAAATGTTTTCGTCGTTGCCATCACTGCTCTCCTCGTCTGTTTCTTCATATCCTTCTTCTTCTTCCCCTTGTTCTTCTCCATACCCTTCTTCATCTTCTTCTCTTTCATTGTCTTTACCTCTTTCTCCTATATCTATAGAGCTGTCTTCTAATTTCATGCTGAGTTCTATACAGAGGAAAATTTATGCAACATCAATGTTTTACCATCTAGAGCCAAGAGGGTTCTTTTTGTCACTTTGTTGATTGAGCAGTCTGCTATTCCGATTGCACTATGCATTCCCTTTTGAGCAAGGTTAAGTATTTTGCGCTCAATTTCCAAATCGGCCAACTGGGTTTTCTTGATCTCATAACTAGTTTTGCATTCTTGTTTGTAATTCAGATTCGAAGCATAATCTTTACACTTCTTTGCAAAAAGTCTTATTGAACTGATCTCGGATGATTTTGATAGACTGGATAGTGCGAGAAGAATAAGCGAATAGATATCCTGAAAACTCTTTGTTTGGATGATCTGGGTGTCTAAGGCACTAACAACCTTACTTGCACATGTCCATTGAGCAGCAGGTACGTTGAGTACTCCACAAGGAACATCTTTCTGATCCTTTGGTACCAAGTAAGTTTTAAACTTTGCTGGTGGCACTGGCTTTCTTGTCTTTTTAATAGATGTCATGCTGAAAAGAGAGAATCTCGTTCCATGCTTCTAGCAAAAGCTCCTTCAACTGGGCAGCATTTTGGACCGTATGTCGTCTACTCTCAATCCTCAACTCAAGAGCCCACCACAAATGCTCAATGGGATTTAAGTCTGGGCTTTGTGCAGGCCAGAACTCAAAGCCATTGATCATATGCCTAGTCTTCCAAGCACGAGTAGCAGCAGCAGTATGGCATGTAGCGCCGTCTTCTTGGAAAGCGAAGGTTCTGTCTTCCTTGGCTTGAAGATCCAAGAGCCATGGCTGGAAGTGATCAGCCAAAATTTGGATGTATCGCTCAGAGTCTACTGAGCCATCCACAAACACAAGAGGCCCCGCTCCACCTCTCCAAAAACAACCCCACAGCATCACACTTCCTTTACCAAACTTTTTGGTAGGAACTGTGAGCTCCTCTTTGTAGGCTTGGTCTTGCTGTCTAATGACTCTCAGGCCGCCGCGATGTCCTTCTATCTCGTAACGAGACTCATCTGACCAAATGACACTGGCCCATTGATCAGTGAACCAATTGACATGATTCCGGGCCCATTCCAAGCGTTTTTGCTTGTGCTGTGATGTCAACGCAGGCTTCTTCTTGGCGTAGTAAGAACCGAAACCCATACTACGGAGATATTCGATAACTGTCGCCCTACAGACGTTGACACCAAATTTCTCCAATTCATGCTTGACACCATCAAAGCTCAAGAAAGGATTCTTGGTCACTATGGACCGCAAGTGTCTCAAATCTCTTTCATCGACTTTCATAGGTGCTCCAGAAGAGGTGCGAGGCAGAGGTGAGTCTGTTTTATTGATGCGAGCAATGATACTGTTCACAGTCGAAAGAGGTAGTTCAACAAGCTCAGCTATCTCACGCTGAGAATGACCGGCGCGATTGAGATAGAAAACTCCCAATATTTCTCCTCTTTGCGCTCGTTGTAAGGACCACGCTTAGTAGTGTTTGTAACTTTAGGCATTTTGAGATTAGAGTAGTTTTAAATGGGTAACAAAAGGTTTATTGAAGTAGTGATCAAGAAAGAAGATAAATAATTTTTTGATTGTCCGAAACAAAACCTTGTGCCACTGTACTTTAAGAGTTTAATATGTCTTTTTTTTTTTCAATGGGGTTATCCTTACTTTTCATTTCATTTTACTGAAAATCCAAGTCTACATCCGTATCGTCTCTTCTACAAGTGATTACACCACAATGGTAAATGGCTGCATACGCATCCTTGTCTATCAAAGGTGGATACTGTTTTATCTTCATAATAATGATTTAATTATTTGGATCAATTATATAAACAACTAAAAAAAAACTTAAATGAGGAACAAAGAACGCAACTAGCTTCTTTTTCTTTTCTCTTGTAGGCAGTATGCATATGACTTTTTTTTTTCTAATATCTTCTACTATGTCGTATACTTTTTCTCTTGCTGTTTACAAGACTACACGAAGTGGCCTACGAGAATTCGGATCCAAGTTAACTTTCTTGACATGACCTAAGATGATATGAATATCAGGTCGACCTAGCTTTGGAATTTGTTGAAGAGATTTGGCGAATCTAAAATTCACAGTGTCAGTTGGTGTGGCTATTTTAAGACTGAAACCATTTGAGCCCAAAGTATCAAAAGTGAGCTCGTCCAACTGGTTATGCTCCAAGTTGATTTTAAACTTGGGAGTTTCGTTTTCGCCGCTATCTATAAACGAGTTCGATAAGGTAAGAGCTTTCACATTGGGGAGCTGAGCTAGCAACTGCTCTAGATGCAATGGATCACAATTATAATTGATAAAGACCAGGCATTCAATCGAGTGATTGAAAATAGGTGGTGCAGGTGAAGCAAAGAACACGTTGTTTATATACAGTTTCTTTAATCTAGTACAGTTTTTCAGGATACCATCTATTCTGTATTTGGTATCTATCGACAGTATACCAGGAAACATTTCGCTATTGACAGACGTTTCTTCAATAAGCGACAGCTCTGTAAGTCTTTGATAAGCAAACGGTAAATCAACTTCTTCTTTTGCTATATCACTGGAGTATATATGGGATGTAATGCTGAATTCTGATGTTTTACCTCGACTATAGCGGAGACTAACAGATTTGTGAGCAACTTTTTCAAAGGATTTAGCTATCTTAGTATCTATCGTTGTGTCGCCTTCTACAGCGATATCATGAACTATACGAATGAAGTGGCTCATTTTTTTAAAAGACAAACCACGAATGGAGAACTTGTTCAGTGTCTTCAAATAACAGCCTAGCCGAAGGAGAGTTGCTGATCCAAATGAAAAACTTGAATGACTTCTAAAAAGGCTTGGCTCACACGAGATATGTAGTTCTTTTAAGCTTACAAATTTGTCCATAATGTAAACAAGGTCTTTTTCTGAAAAGAAACGGCCAGTGAAACTCAAATAAAGTATCGTTTGATTTGGTACTATATTTGAAGTCTCGGAAGCATCATCAGGTGAATCAACAAATGAAGAGTCAATTTCAAGTCGTTCCACATTTGTTTGGCATGCATTTATGCATTCGTCTAGTTGGTGTATCCACATTGATTCGTCCATTACGATATCTATGCTCTTCAGGCGAGTAAACTGAGGAAGATGTCTTAATATTTTGCGGTAGTTTGTTCTATAAAAATCAGAGTCTAAATTCCAAAAGATGTCTAGTTCGTCTACAGATTGAGTATGGACTGATATTTCTGGGAATATACTGACTTGCTCAATCTTATCTTTCATGGAAATGACTAGATCAATGTAATCTTCTAGTTCTTCGCTTTTTTGAGGACATGATAGGTTTTTTAGGAATTTCCAATGTCCTTTTGATTGTATGCGCTGAATGGTTCTCCAGAGATAGCTACTTGTGAGTGGAGTTTCTAATGCTTGCAAGTTTGGTGTATATGCTGCTATTCTTTCAAATACCCTTTCTGCATACCATAATGCATTATCGCCATAGGAATGACCACGTTCATCAACTGATTCGAGAAAGCTGTAGTATATATCTAGATTTTTGACATATCGTCCAGGCCGATAATTGCTAGTGGAAACTGTTTCTAAGAACGAGCAGATCATCGAATCCCCTCCCAAACTAACGGACTTATACATGGTTGGTTGGGCTAAGGCCAACCAGCTTTTGCTGACGCATTGACACTCATTAATATTGAAATCGACAAGCTCTTCAAACACCTGTATCTGTATTTCATGAGGCAAAGAAGTCAGATCCATCTCCGATAAAGAAAGAACGCTTTGAATAACTGATTTTTAAAGAAAAAGAGAGAAAGAGACAATGTGCAAAAGATTTCAACAAATACGTATTTGACTTATATACGTATGCAGTCACATGACTTGTCGGCAAGAGTAAGAAGCACTGGTATTGGCTGACTTTAAAAATGAGAACATTTAACAAAAGTATCAATCAATCTTATGATGATTCTCACTTGCTATCCTCTTGAAGGCTTGTCTGTTAACACCAGCATAACAAGCAGAACATTGTCAAAGATATAGATTTCATTTTATATTATGTGTTTCATGACACTTTGGTGTAAACCGTTTTTTTTTTGCTTATTTTTTTTATGAAGAAAGCTTACTAATATGGAATGCTTCAAGAAACCATAAAATTTAACCAAAAGCTACAACTACCTCTATTTCAAAACAAGTTTACAAACATGCGTATGCTACTGTTTCTTTTGTTTATCAGAAACGTATGGTTTATGTTGATAGAGCTTAGAAGCGAAATAGGATATCAATTTTTCTTAGACACATATAGAAAGTCCTTTTTTTTCGTATAAAGAAATAAAAGTCTTGGTCTATATAAAAATTCTTTGTTTTAGCTATAACAAACCCCCCTAGATTTTTTTTTCTACTATTATCATCAAAAGATCTGATAACATTTTGAGACTTTATTGGATGACCTGAGTAAAAAAAAAAATCTGTAATTGCCTTTTTGTGTGTGATTCAGGGTAACATTGCCCGCTAAATTTTTTTGATACATGTTTAAGGTGAATCAATGATTTTTCTATAACAAACTAAGCGTCAATCATAAGATAATCTTGTATTTGCTCAAAGTCAAAACTACTATTAAGTTTCTCTTTTGTTTGTTAAAAGAGTGGGATATATTTATGGTGAAGACGGATTCTCACATGCCTGATTCATTTGTTATTTCCCACCCTTCTTTTATTCGATGACTCAGTTAAATGTTTTTCTTATCAGATCCTTTATTTAAAAACTAACTCAAAACATCAAATGCTTTCATTTTGAGGTACTCTAGTTTACTGTTGATTGATTTACTAAACGAGCCTTAGCTGTGTACAAATAAGCATATGCTCAACAATAGGACAAAAAGTCAGTAAAGGGAAAACATGAATGCGTAGTCAAACTCTTCTTTTGTTGAAAAAAAAAAAATATTTTTCCTTTTGTTTGCAAAAGGATCTGATAAGATTTCTTTTTTTTTTTGAGATGCAGACAAGCTCCGTCTTCTCCAGCTTTTTTTTTTTCTTCTTCTTGTTTCTTGGCAAACAGTAACCAAAGGCTTTGTTTATTTTTTCCAAGAAGGATAAAAGTAACTACAGCTTATCTGATCTTGAGGTTTTTTTTTGATCCCATTCTCCCTCTCTTTTCCTTTCTTTCGAAAGCCGTTTCAAAACTTTTTCTTGTACACCAAAATAAAGCGGAGAAATCAATCTGATAAGATGTGTGGGACACATAAGAGTTAGTTTACTCATTGTTATAAATAAAGAGTGTTTTCCTTGAATATTTTTTTCTTTTTTTTTTTTTTTTCACTTGCTCAATTTTCTATTTGTTTCTTTATTTTTCTTGTGTTATGTTGGAAACGTCCCCCTCTACTATGCCTCACCTTATGATTCATACAGTTGATTCAAACAAACCAAAGCAGAATCAATCCAGAAAGCCAATCAAACAAAACCATGTCCGGAACAGACCGTTATCGCCTTCTGAATCGAGCAAATCTTTGCCTGGTGATCCACAAGAACCCTTGTTGACGCCTCCAAATTCACCTATTGCCTCTTCAGTTTCTTCTGCTAAACATTACAACAAAAAGAAAAACAGTCCAACATATGAATGTAACCATCGTATTCTCGCCGCAAAGCGCAATGGTAATCTACGTATGGTCATGAACGAGTTTATGTCTATGAAAAAGAACAAGATTCAGTTGACACATCATACTTTTAATCTCGTCTTGGAAGCACATATTCTTCTTCGTCGTGAAGGAACGCCTTTGACTCAAATGTTGAAACGTAAGTGTTTTCTTTAGGAAACAGAAAACGAATTGACCTTATATGTTTAGTTTATCATGAGATGCTTCATTATCAAATTCGACCAAGTCCCTATACATATGTGCTCATGATTCGCTCACTTTGTAAGCGCGACGTTGAAGTCCAGAAGACTATAGCCATGCTAAAGCGTCAGTCAGTCAGAATCGGACATCACAATGAAGATGTCGGACTGTTGGAAGCTGAAGGCAACTTGACCATGGCCCTGGCTATCTTTCATCATGCTGTTGCAGATGGTATAGCTATCTATTCTTTTGAGGTTGAACTCTTTAATCAACTCTTACGTGTTTTATCTCATTATGGTAATACTGCAGATGCTCATTTTGTCTATGGTCAACTTGAACGACCTGATGTTCATGCAAAACCCAACTCAGCAACTTATGCAGCCTTGATTAATCTCTTTGGTCGTGCTGGGGATATTCAAGTAGCACTCTACTACTATGATGTCTATAGTCACGTCAAGAGTACATTAGGGCCTCATGATGCCTCTTATATATTCAACGCGTTGGTTGATTGCCATTTGAAATGTGGTATGTTAGATGCTGCCTTACGTATAGTAGAACATGATATGGTTCAGCATCACATCCAACCAACCTGTATCCCTTATAACTCTATTATTCGACATCACTGTGCCCAACATCAGATGGAGGCAGCTGAAGCACTGATAGAGCGTCTTATACAGGGTCATCAAGACAACAAGAATTGCCCTTTGCCTGATGCCAGTAGTTACGGTCCCATTCTCTCTACTTATTGTCAAGCAGATCAATGGCCTGAGGCAACTCGTATCTATGATGCTCTAAGGAAGACCGATATCAGTAAAGCCTATGGCAATCTGGCCAACTACGCCTTACTCTGTTTAGCTCATGATGACCTGGACAAAGCATTGGTAGTGATTGATGACATGACTCAAGCTAACTTGGAGCCAGACCCTATCCTGGCCGAACGTCTCATTAGTCGTTTGGCACAATCGGATTCTATAGAAAAAGCCATACAGGCACTTGATCTGATGGAACAGGTCATGTCTGTCCGTTCTCTTACCAAGGGCGTACATCCTCTCATGGATGCTGCACTTGAGATTGTGCTTCATTGTACCACCATCCATCAAGTATTAAAAGTAATGCATCGCATCATGTCTATCTTGCGCCATGTCAAAGCAACTTCCTGTAGTTCCGAATCTTCTCTAAACATCATGTGCAAAACGCTCATCGATTCTTACTTTGACCAGTCTCTTGAGATGCATTCTATGTTGAGTCCTGCAGACTACCAGCTTTTATTGGAATCCTCTTTTGCTGTCTATGGCACGAGCAAACCCTCTCATCTGGAGACAGCTGTGTTCCAGCTCCTTCAAGATATGCGTCAATTGCGCATCGCCATCAGTTCAGAACTATCAGACTATGTAGCTGCACAATTACGATCCTATTGTCATCAAGAAGCTGAAGCACGGTGGAGAACAGCTATTGTTTCTCTAGATGAGAGCTTTTCAGAAGAGACTGAATTGACAGAAGAACGTGATGATGGCGATGTGATTATTGAAATTGTAAACGATCAAGATAGCCTCTCTGAAACTGAATTTGCCTGTACATCTGAAGTCGAAGCTGCTTCTCATGCCATCCTTCAGGCTGTTCAACGAGGTCATTATGGGGAAGCCATTGAGATCTTTGAAAATCAAATTATCTGTCAATCTTTAATCCCTTTACCACATATGATGCGTGATGCTATTGTACTAGCAGGCAAACAAGGTGCACTCTCGATAGCCCTGACTATCTATAACAATTCCATCTATTCCTTCAAGGATATAACTGATATCGAGTTAAAGAACGAGGCCATCTATGGAGTGACAAATAGCCTATTGATCTGTTATGCACAAAAGGGCGAGATGACAAAAGCCCGGGTATATTACGATCGAATCAAGGCCATGGGGTTTTCACCTGATAGTGAAGGCTATGCCAGTATGTTACTAGGTAGTGCTCAATGTGCAACAGATGAGGCAGCGGATGCCCTAGCCATCTACGACGAAGCAAAGCGCCACCATGTTAAGCCAACAACCTTCTTTTATAATGTTGTGATTTCCAAGCTAGCCAAGGCTCGGAAGCTAGACACTGCTCTTGCTCTGTTTGAAGAGATGCAACTGTTTTCTGTACCTGCCAATTCAATCACGTATGGAGCCATCATCTCTGCCAGTGTACGTTCAGGGTCAGAGCATCAATCGTGTCGCTTGTTTGCCGAAATGTTGGCTTCTCCTCTCTATCAGCCTCGGGTAGGACCATTCAACAACATGATGCAATTCTATGTTCGTCAACAGCCAAACCGTGAACGTGTGATTGAATACTTTACTGAAATGCGTCGCTGTCATATCAGACCTTCTCCTCATAGCTATAAGCTCCTGATGGAGGCCTATACCCATATTGCTCCCTACGATATGCCTATGGCGCATAAACTATTAAGTGAGATGACCCAACGTGATCATCTCTACCCACAGGCAACGCACTATGCTACCTTGATCTATTCCTATGGCATTCTTCAGCGTGATGTACAGAGTGCTGAGCGAGTATTTCAGACTATGAAGCGAGTCAAGATCGATCCAGATGAAGCTGTTTATCAGGCCATGATTGATACCTGGATCAGTAACAATGAACTGAAAAAGGCTGAGCAACTCTATCATGAAGATATGTGTCAAGATAAGCGATTACAGAGGAGCCGGTCTCCCTATATCGAGAACTTGTTTATTCGTGGTTATGGTCAACAGGGCCAACTGACGAAAGCCAAGGCTATCTTTCAGGCTATGTCGGATGACAAGACAACATTGTGCATGGTTGTTCGTGAGCCTAGTAGTTATGAAGCCATGATTCAAGCTTATCTGCATAATGATCAAATAGAAGCAGCCAAGGCTATTTTAGATCAAATGAGTCAACGCGATTTTCCGCCTAAAGTCATTGGTGTAGTTGCTGATCTTTTTTAGATTTATGCTGTGTCTGGTTGGTTCCTGAAAATGAAATTATCTCATTTTTTTTTTTCACTTTTTTTTTTTTTTTTATCTTTATCTCTCATTCCTTTCTTTTTTTTTAAAAAAAAAAAACGAATAAACAAATAACATGTCTAAAGTAGCTCAAGCATTAGGTAAAAAAATAAAAAAAATAGTAAATGCTCATTTTGTTGTCAATTTATACTGAATCATTCTTAAAGTCGAATCTTTATTAAGGATTCCCACTGTCAGGATAAAGAATGTGTCTGGCACTGTCGAGAAGTTACAAAAGATAATTACAGATGGTCGTCATAATTTACATTTTATCAGTGGTAAGAGAGCCATTAGGTTTTACGAACAAACAAAAAACGTAATTTTAAGCCCTATTTTTTTTTAATTTGTTTGTGATGATCTCTAGACTTTGACATGACCATGTCTCGTCATTGGGTTCGTAATCAAGAGACAGATGCACTCGAACGTAACTCTTCTTCTCATGGTATTCCTGCTCGCTCTGGTCTTTTAACTGAGCAAGTAAGTAAGAGAGAGAGTGTGTCAGAAGCAAAGTAAATGGCTGACAGGTTACCAGTATAAAATAGATACAGCTCGTACCTACAACAAATACTATCCTATTGAAATCGATCATACAATGACACACGATGAGAAAGTGCCTTATATGCAACAATGGTGGATTGAGGCTCATGAGAGCCTAATTGCTCAAAAGATCTCAAAGCATGGTAAGGGAATAGCAGAAAGAAACAATAGCGTATTAATAAGAGATAAAAAACAGATTTAGAGACGATGGCCAAGAATGTCAAGATAGAGTTAAGATCATGTCTTGAAAATGTATTGGTCAACTGTAGAGATAAACAAGTACCCTTCCTTGTGTTTTCAGCTGGCATTGGCAACATTATTGAGGAGATCCTAAAGAAAGATGGGCTATTCTATGACAATATGCATATCGTCTCCAACATGATGGTATTTGATGACAATCAGATCTGTATCGACTTTAAAGAGCCCTTGATCCATGTATTTAACAAGTCAGAATTTCAGTTGGAAACATCGCCCTATTATGATACCATCAAGCATAGAGGCAATGTTGTCCTGATGGGTGATAGTCTGGGTGATCTTCAGATGAGTCAAGGTGTAGCTCATGATTTATGCTTGAATATTGGGTTTTTGAACCACGACATCAAGTCCTTGGAAACATCTTATTTAGACGCATTCGATTTAGTGATTGAAGGTGATGCTAATATGCAACCAGTCATAGAAATCTTGAATCATATAGAATAAACAATTTGATTTGATTCTTTGTTTTTTTAAAAATCTTTTTATATGTCTATATTAATCATAAATTGTAATGTATGTATATGTATATGTGTATGTATGGGTGAAAGAGAGAGAGAGAGAGTGTGAGTGAGAGAGTGTGTATGTGTGTATGTATATAGATATCCTATATATATATACATATATTTTCTTTTTCTTAAAAAAAAAAAGAGAGATATTAAGTGATATATAAAATTACAAAATCATACAACCCTTCTTCTTTCTAGGTCGTACAGGAGGAGACAAGACAGCTCGAATGGCTTCATCAAACACGTTCTTTAAGCCCTTTTGAGTAAGTGCAGAACATTCAAGGTATTTAACAGCACCAATATCTTTAGCCATTTGTAAGCCTTGAGGATAAGAGATGGGTGCCATACGCTTTTGCTTCAATTTCTCAATAGTTTCACGTTCCTCACGTAAATCCAATTTGGTACCTACTAAAATAATAGGGATATTGGGTGCATGGTGACTGATTTCAGGATACCACTTTTAAATAAATGTCAATAATAATAATAAAAAAAAGCTTAAATTGATTGTTAAATAGTTACTTTTGTGCGAACATTTTCAAAGGAAGGAGGACTGACGAGTGAGAAACAACTGAGGAAGACATCTGTTTGAGGATAAGAAAGAGGTCGAAGACGATCATAATCTTCTTGACCAGCTGTATCCCATAAGCCTAAATTGATAGGCTTACCATCTACCATAACATTGGCAGAATAATTGTCGAAACTTCAAGGAGAGAGAGAATATGAGTGACATGATGAATCAAGTGCTTGAAGGGAATACTTTACACTGTAGGAATATATTCACCAGGGAAAGCATTGGTAGTGTATGAAATCAATAAACAAGTTTTACCAACAGCACTATATAAAAGTAAAGGTCAAGATGACTTTTCCCCTTTTTTTTCACTTGTTCATCTGTACTAAACAAAAGACTTACCCATCACCAACAACAACACACTTGATAGACTGCATTCTTTATTATAATAAGAAATATAATTTAATAAGTAAATAGACGCGCAAATATTACGCACACAAAGAGAGAGAAAGAGAAAGAGAGAAAAAAAGAAAAAGAGATAAATAAAGAAAGAAAAAGGTATACAAGTAAAATAAAAATAAAACAAAAAAATTAGGATGATAGTAATAATAATAATAATAAAAAATTAGGATTACACAGCAAAAGAAGACAGTGAATAGCTTCTCATCACTCATTTGTGTAACCTATCATGGTATGTCTTCTCTCTTCTATTATAGCCTATCTGCACCCAATTAACCCCACTCAACAGTAAAGTAGAATAGCAGCCATTTCTTCCCTTGATACCACAGTCATGGTTTATATGGTATAATTCCTACTTTAAGAATATCTTTATTTTGAAAGAGGAACTTTTTTTTTAAAGCGGCGGCTTATTTATACAAACTTTAGATTTACGAAATTGCTTTTTCAATTTCAGAGTTGCTATCATCTAGTGGGTCTTAACAGGCTGAATGAAACCTTTGCAGATCATATTAATTCACTATCTTGTTCACATGATCTACAGGAGGTTTGTTTTTTAAAGTTCAATCTAAGGAGATAAAGCACAATGAATATAGTCACTTTTTTTTATGTGTGTTAAAACATGTATTGCATTACCATTTACAGCCGGACTGGGAAATATTGAGAAATATAGAAAGTTAATTTGAGTCATTATATGGGACAAATAAATGCTTGTAAATAAACAATACCTGTAAAGATCTTGATCCTTTGATGTGATAGTATTCCTTAGTAGTATACCTCAAGTTACTTTGACTGTATAGGCTGTTGTAGTCAATACGGATATTCTACCCAGGATCCAGCGATAAACACTTGTCTTTCACCTTGGAACAAGTCAAAATCCTCAAGAACCAGATCAAAGCTTTGATATGAGGGGCTTTTCTGTAGAACAAAAATTCAACTGAAACACCATCAGTACGTGCAGTGTTGCTGAAAAGTATGCTGCTGTTTCCATTTGGTGCTAATTCAATTATGCTATACAGATATTTGTTAGATAAAGAAATCTAAATCTTTAAATCAAAGCTGTTCAAATTTGAGAATACAAAAGAACAACTCTAGTTGAACTTCATAGCCTCTAGATTAATGGAAGTTGAAGTGGCAGCTTTAGAACATCATAGGACTTATGGTCAATATGTTCTTGCTCCAGCTCAGCATGAAGAGTCATCAAGAAAAAAGGGGAAGGATAAAATTGCCTGGATTTGCTGAGAGCTTACTGATCATGTTCTTCCATGGTTCACAAAAAGTGTTGGATTGTTGATTTCACTTGATTGTTTAAAAGTTAGTTATGTATCTGAAATCCAGTTATCAAGATCCCAACTTCCTGGTATACGGCCACAAAGCATGTTTTATACAAAACATGTATGGGTTCTTTTGCAACAACTAGTCTATTGGAAATAGCTGATTTGTTAAAAAATATTTGTTTAAAGAACTTGAATCTCATAGAGACTCTTTAACAGCAATCAAAACGAAATAAAGCGTCGATTTGTCTGATCCTGCCTGGGTAATATTGTCCTGGCTGTTTCAACAGGTATAATGATTTGCCTATGTTGAGTCTTTTCGAGCAGTAAGAATTTGAATCTGTTAAAGAATTTGAATCGAGTTCAATCATTTCGCCAAATTGTTTTTGGCTAGTGTCAAAGTAATTTTCTATAATCACCATTTGGTTTTCTAAAGAAATCTAGATTAACAATAAACTAACTAATGGAAATCTTTATCTCAAAATGTCCCTTCTTTCATACGCTAAGAGAATCTCTTTTTTTTTTATTATTTTATGAGATTGAGAACTTTAGTGTAACACATAAAAATCTAGAATAGGCTGTAGAAAGCCTCTATCTTTTTATGGATATCAAACACACCTTTAGCCTAAAGACATGACTATTTTTGACATTCTGAAAATAGAAACAATCATATTCATTTGTTTATTTCAAGAAAGTCTATTGTTTATTTCAAGAAAATAGCGCTCATTTAATTTCACTCCAAAAAAAAAAAAATAAGCTTAGTGTCCCTTTTCCATTGTTCGAGATGATTAGTTTTTATCTGATTTATTCTTTTTTGTTATCACACAAAATTTGATTTACAGGTTCAAGCAGTATGTGATAGTTAGGCTCTGAACTTATTAGGTATGGTTCCTCTGGTCTTTGTTTCTTCATCAGATGATTTGACTACCTTTGTATTAGGCGAATCATCTGGTACAACAGGCTGTCTCCGCTTCACTTTTTCTTCAGCTTTCTGATATTTTTGATTTATTTGAGGAAGTTTTGCATTAGTATATTCATCCAGAGAAATAAGCCGGTCTCCATTCTTATCCATCTCTTCAAACGCCTTATGAATGATTAACTTGACATATTCGGAATCTGAATCAAAGCCTCCTTCAAATCCATACATATACCAGAGGTCCCGTTCATCCCAGAAACCATCATGGTTTAGATCGTGTATTTTAAAGAATGCAACTTCATCTGATATTTCTATTTGGTGATTCATTGTCATATGGCTAATTGTAGACAAAGTTATCATCATAAAACAAATACATTAGCCCTCTACTTACTGCTGCTCAAATTCTCTAGGCTTTTCACAAAATGCAGGCCAGATCCACATTGTCAAGACAGCAACAATCCACTTCATTTCAGCTAAAGAATAAAAAAAAAAAGACAAAGAAAGAAAGAAAGAAAGAAAAAAAAGGATGAGAAAAACGAAAATGTAGATCATGTTGCTGCATAAATAAAGGGAGACTAAATCAAATAAATGTAACCAATTGCTTTATTACAACACTTTCTCAACGCATATCAGCATATAACTTGCGCAACTTGGGATCAAACTTCTTTTTTCCTTTTCCACCTTTCCTTCTTCCTTTAAATCTTGCTCTCAAATTCTTCTTTGCAAACCTACAGACTCAATCTTGAGCAACGAAAAACAAACGAACATAAGTGCTTATTGCTTCATTCTTACCGTGTTGCCAGCAAACTCTCTATTTCATCTTCGCACATAATGCATCCTACTAATGGCTCTCTCGCTTGATTTTCACGAAACTCAACCTTCAGTAACACAGAACCACATTCACACATATCCTTTTGAATAGTAACATCTATCGAGATTAAACAGTTGAATGATTGTTCTTATTTTTTGAAGGTCATCACTTACTTTTGACTGTATCAACAAATGAAGAAACGATGTTACATTCATTGCAGCTAAGCTTCCAACGAGGAGCTGATGTTGCATCCAAGATAAGTGAGCCCTGGCAAGGATCTTTCTCATTCTCGTTCTCGGGACAAGGACAGACAGCGTTAGTCACCATAGAGTGTTGACATGTTGGGTGAGGACAATGATTACAGGCCATGCCTATTTTTTTTTCTTAGTATTAAACAGCAGATCATTGCATATCTTACCTTTTTGAAAATTCTCAAATGGTGGATTGTTGTAACAACAAGGGCATATGGGGTATCCTGTTCCCTTTGAACCTGTTGAATACAACACGAGTTCAAAGTCATCTAATGGCTTTTATCTCTTTTCGTTAGACAAATAGTCGTCCAATATAACTACATGTAGACTTACACATGTCAGTTCCTTGTAAAGCTTGATATGACCATTTAATGGAAGTGAATAGGTTTCGTCACAGGTGGCACAGTGCAGTCGATTTGGTTTTAGAGCAATGTATTTCATATATCTTATAAACAACAAGAGAAGAGAGTTTAAATAGGTAAAGTTATTTCAAGATGGTTGGTAAGGGATTTTAATGTTACCTCTTACATTTACCACACTTGGATAGTGGCTTTCCAGTTGCTGCCAAAGGTGAAAATGTAGCTTCAAACAATTCATCCATATTAGCAATCTATAAAGCAAAGAAGATCAATTGATCAAGACGTTGTTGACACAAGTGGGTCTGTTTTTCTTTACCTGTTTTGTGAAATAAAGGAATTTCTTTTCAAACATTTCCAGAAAGTATCGTAATACTTCTTCATAAGCAGCTTTTCCTGAAGCAATCAGACTCAGTTGCTGTTCCATATCAGAACGCATTGTTGGTAAAGAAAGCTCAGGGTCAATCTTTTCTATAGAGAGGAATACAGAAAATGAATAAGCATTCTGATTGGATAGTTCACAAAAGATAGGGCCTTACGATAACTAAGTCATTTTGAAATGTTAGTGATTACTCGCCATTTTTTTTTTTTTTTGGTATCAATTAAATCAATTACCTACCCATGAATCAAAACAATGCCAAGATTGGTCGGAATCAAATATCGTTTGGCACCAGAAACTTGTACATAATTTCGTTGACATATGTTGTTAATATGTGTAGGAATTGAAGCATCTGTACCAATACCATGCTGTTCCATTAAGCCAATAAGTTCAGCTTCGGTCAAGTAATCTGGAGGGCTTGTTTTTCCTTCCACAAGACTAACTTTTTGAATATCTAATACTTCGTTCTCTTTGAACTCGGGAATGTATTCATCAGAAGTAGTTATCCAATGCATGACAGAAGTGAAGCCTGGTGACAGCATCTTGATGCCTTTGCATTCAAACATCTCGCCACCCACCTCAAAACTCACACTGGTAGTACTGTACTTCATTCCTGAGCTGAGTGAGCCAATGAAGGTACGTACAATAAAATCGTAAAGCCTCCAAGCATTACCAGGCAGATCGCCTTCGTATGCTATACGAGTAGGTGTGCTATCCTGTATGTTAGTCTTCTTTTTCTTTTTTTTTTCTTCCTCAAGATAATGTACATTACATAGGAGGATGGTCGCCACTGTCAGTACCTCCTGAAGGTCTGTCATACTTGTTGGTCAGCAAGTCAGCACAATAATGTCCCCAATCGGGATGTGCAGATTGTTCTCGAAGTACGCTGTTCAAGTCAAAGTTTTCAGGATACTTGGATGTCTCTGTACGAGGATAAGAGATGTAACCTTGCATATACAATCGCTCAGCAAGACTCATCTGTTGTATAGGTCAGATCAATTTACAGTATAAACTATTGTAAAAAAAAAAGAAGATACCTACACATTCACTAGGACTCATCCCAAGACCAGTTGACGAATGCTTCAACATCTCTACCTAAATTCATCATATTCAATTTCATATTCTTTGCAGGCCTCCTTTTTTTTTTCTCTCTATTTCAATTGTGACCTACTGTATTTAAAGCATGAGGTCTTGGTTTAGACTTCTTTTGAGTGACAATGCTTAACACCCTGTACGTATAACAGCCAAAAAAAGGGGGGGAATAGAAGAGAATGTGAGATATTAAACTCAGTACATGATTGCCATAGCTACTCACTTTGCACCTTTTGATTTTGCGTCTGATACTCTATTGACAAACATTGTCCCAATCTGTCGATCAAATACTCTTTCTCTTCCCCATGATAATTTCAAAGGCATATCTGATTTAGATACAGTCAAATGAACAGACCAAAATGGCTCAGGCTGAAATCCTTGGATTCTGTCATGTCGCTCTACACAAAAAGATAGTGTTGGCGTCTGACAGGGTCCATAACTAATCACAGTTGAATCCAAGTTGCCATATTTCCCTTGAAAAAATCGAGTTTGAAAGCGAGTAAATGAAACGCCTGTTCTTAAATCAATCTCTTGTCGAGCATCTACGGCTTTTGCTTCATCCTCATTAGGTCTAACTAAGTTTTTCATCGCTCTTCTCACATCCTCCTTTGTAATTGCTGATATGTTAAGAAAAAAAAACAGAGAGAAGGAAAATTAGTATGGGTTACCCTCCCCCCTTTCAGCTTTGAATCTCTTTATCGTTCTTTTAATACCTGAGAATTTTGCACGATACACATGCGACATTTTACCACTGTTTTGTGGACGCTTCATAGAAGGCAAGCAGTTCTCAATCACCTCAAAACAAATGTTTTCGCCTTCACGGTCACAGTCAAGCCATAACACAAGGTAATCCACACCTTTAGCAGCACTCTGCAGATGCTGAATAAGTCTCATTTTAGGATTAGATTCCAGCTTAATTGTCTTTGCTTCAAATAATTTGACAGGATCAATATCCCATGAGTTGTATTCTTTTGTAAAGTCAAGACCATACACATGGCCTGTGACTGAAGTGAATCGATACTCTGCAGGCTCGTTCTGAAAGCTACCTTTCCATTCATGGATAGGTGTTGCATGTTTGTGTGTAATAAACTGTTTGAAACCAGAGTTAGATACTGGTTGTGCATACGTTGTAGTCAACTTACTTGTCCATCAGGTGCAAGTAGTCGACTCAGTGACTCAGCTAATGAAGGCTTCTCTGCCACCTATTTACAATAGGATAAGTGGTTCTGTACATACAATGTCGACAGTAAGCCTCATTTACCATTAGTACTTTGCAAGGCGTCATATTAATGTAAGAACAAACGCGTGCTATTAAAGGAAAAAAAAAAAGTAAAATGATGAAGTCAACGCGCTAAGGTTAGTGAATACGCATCTGGGTTTAAATGGTATGTTTTCTCAGAACCAAAATCATGCAATAACTTCTTTATATACAAGTAAGAAATTTATTATGGCAGATCATTACGCGATGTTCTGGCCTATACAAGTAATTGTGTCTATTGTTGTTGGTTGATGTTTACATATGTAATATCACTTGTCATCTTTATCCACAATATACGGTTTTGAAAAAACGAAGGTTTTTTTTTATTGGACAATTATAATATTCGATTAATCCTAACTAAGCAGCAAAAAGAATGCCAACGCATAGTTAATAAACGCCTTGATCATCAGGAAGTCTACTATCTTGCTCTTTAACTGAAACGTATATGTTCTGAACTTTGCACAGCACGTTAAGGTGTGCAGTAATTTATCAAGTATAAACGTCTACTGTTGTAAATTCGATTACGTAAATATTTGCAAAGTCTGTTGAACTTCAACTTTGATATGAACTAAAGAAAAAATTGCACATACAAAGTGACTTGTTGCCCCAGGCAGGATGCTGTATGTGCCACACACCTATACCGACACGCTTGTATATGCCCACAGATGCAGAGAAATAAAAAATAGTTAGAAGGAAAGATATTTAATCTCCTGCGATAACGCGCATACATATGCAAGCTGCCCTGGGATACTACTCCCCAGGCAGGATGCTGTTATATGCGCACAGTCCCGTCACGACATGTTTGAACACGTCCACAGGTTCAGAGAATCAAGAATGACTGGGTGGAGAGTTTTCACTCTCCTGTTAGAGCGCGCACACAGATCAGAGCAAACAGCCCTGGGCTATTACCTCCCCAGGCAGGATGCTGATATATGCACAACACTTTTACATGAGCCCAGTAGTTATAGAGATAAAAAAAAAAAGTGTAAACAGTTTATTTCTGGTTACGTACCTTCCCAAAAAAAAAAAGAGGCTTAGTCTTTAACTTGTGACTAGTTTTTTAAAGTCTAACTGCAATTTCCTTATTAATCCTTCTTCACTTCTCCTCCAAGCATATGCTCCTATTGAAACTAGCAGAATTACCATGTCAGCCTCTGAATACGAAGCATATATTCAACACGAGCCCAAGTCTTTAGGGGGGGATTGAGCGAACTTTTCCACCGAAATTTACATTCAGCAATAGCTTCAACTTAACCAATTATCCAAAGAACCAATAAGCTTTGGACAAACTATTACTAGTGTCAATGCCATAGAACTTATACCAAGAAGGGCAGTAGTACTACCATCAGGCCACTTTGACGAGCTTCAAAGAAGATTGGTGATCAGGGTACGCTAGAAGTCAGCTGCTTGAATGATGACCCAAATACTATCATTATCTATTATGAGGAAGTCAACACAACTATATATCCGGCAGTGTCGATGACTTGAAATCTCTTCCTCTTTCAGCAGTTGTCAGGCTTGAGATTGAGAATCATCTCTGTAAAGGATATATGGCAGAGGGACTTGTATTGTTCGCAACAAACACTTTACTGAGACTGCTGCTGCTTCTCTATCTATTTTCATGCTTTTTTGTCAAGATAATTTATATGACATTTCCGAGCATGTTGAGGAGTCCAATGACGAGCTTCATGAAAAGTATTGTATAAGTCTGTGCAGCTTTTGCTTTGCAATTTGAGTGTAAGCTGGCTGTAAAGCTCTACTTCATTATAATCATGGCCATTGTTACTGATGTTTGACTAGTTTAGAAATAATAAAAAGGATTGATTAAATTTTATTGCTGATCAAAACGGCAGTAATATAACTGATGTTGTAGCATCCAAAAAAAAAAAGAAGGAAAAGAAAACCTTGAAGGTCCAATGCCCGGTTTAAGCAAGATTCCTGATTTGAGTATTATCAGCCCGCAAAATAATGTAAAGTCATCTCTATCCTCAAAAAAGTCACAGCTTATGCCCGTTCATCGTAAGCAAGGGCTCTGAAATTATGCAGCGCATCTTAAATACCAAGTGGTAGAAGAGATCCAGTTTCAAAGTGTCATGGGAGGTAGAATATAAGGACTCAAAGTATTCCAGTCACTTGATCCACAATTGACTCTTGCTTAAGACGCGAAAGTCTTTCACATCTCAAGCATGATCCAGAAAGGGTACCCAAAGCCTCCATACATTGCTCCTCAAGAGCGAAAATGGCAAGGGATTCTAGCTGTGTTTGTTCCATTAAAAGAAAGCGATTACATTCAATCTTTTATTGATGTCGTTGCTATTGTAAGTGATGAGAAAGAGGCCTGGATTATGGAGGAGCTTAAAGAAATTGTGCGGCCTGAGGAAAAGAAGATATAGGGACAACAAAAGCGCAAATTGTTAGTTCTACCAAGTCAGTCAATTTTATTTTATTTTTCTGAAAGGGGTGGATGGAAAGAGCATGTGCTAAAAAAAAAGTATGGTAATTGAGGATGCTAAAAGCATAAAACAAAGAATACAGCTTCGTATTGTTGCTGTTGTGAACCGTCTCAATAAAGTCTCATTTGTTGGCTTAAAAATGTTTCTTCTTCAAGCTGATCTGCTTTACATGCTCTTTCGTCCCCTCCCATAGACTCAGATTAATCTGTACTCATTCCAACCTGTATGATGCTCTGATAGCCCTTTGTTGCTCTCATCAGTACATTTGATCACGGAATTGTATCCGTATCCGTATCCGGCATATTCACCGGGGCTGCAACCACATGCTGTCAAACTACTTGAACAAAAGCCTTCCCCATCACTTGGCTGTGCTGCATCTTCCTCAAATGTTCCTCATATGCTCCTCACACTGCTATATTTGCCACGCTGTTTCTGATCCTCGTCATTCTCCTCCACCGCATTTCATAGATAATTGTACATAGATGCAGGGTAACGCAGACAGAGTTCAATACAAGTCAAGAGCATATGATTGAATGTGCTATACTGTGGCGCTATGTTGATCATCGACGAATTGGCAGATAATTTTATACTGAGATGATACGGCCATCCTTTGGACCGTCCTTTGGACCATCTATCAACTTCCTCTTCCTCTCTTTCTCCATCGTGCAATGCAATACAACAGGATACTGTATCGCTCGTTGTACCGGCTATCTCTATCTTTTTTTTTTCGTCGTCTTCTTCCTTTTCTTCTGCTCTTTTTCCACTTTTTTCTTGAGCAACCTCGATCCAATCCTTCATTCTGCAGCTTGACCCTCGACTCTCTGAGGCTGTATGCTTGCTGACTAAACTCGCTATTCCTGTTACTGAGAGTCTGTCTATCTTCCGTGTCTATCTTCCGTGTCTAAGCCTCCAATCAACACTCAGGCTTACCAGCTAAAAGTAGATGTTGCACCGGCTAAAAGAAGGAAGGAAAGAAAGAAAGAAAGAAAAAGGGCCGTGGAATAGATTGCAACCGATATCTTGGTGATTGAACAACAACAACAACAACAACAACAACAACAACAACAACAACAACAACAACAACAACAACAACAACAACAACAACAACAACAACAACAGCAGCCAAAATATAAAGTATGCTTGTAGGTACCTTTATTTCAAGTTACTGTCTAAACAATAAACCAAACGAAGCAAAATGCAATAAAAAGCATAGCTCTCTTTCCATTCAATCACTCTGCGTCTGTCAATACAAGTTGCCGGTTCTTTTCTCTCTCTCTCTCTCTCTCTCTCTCTCTCTCTCTCTCTCTCTCTCTTTTCTTTTGACACTAATCAGTTGCTCTACGCGCTCTTGTTTTGCATCTCGGTATATTTCAACAGTGATAGTGTTGGTGATAATAGTCGGCACTGACAACGATGAATTTCGAACGCATCCTCAATAAATACAATGAAATAAAAAATAAAAATCCAAATTCCCTTGAATCGAGTTCGCTGTTTAAAATCATTGGTTCCCCTTCCATTTTGTGTCACTCTTGACTCGCATGGATTGGAATAGAGCAGGCCAGACTTTGCAATCAACACTTGCTCATGATATACTCGCCCGAGTGCTTTTTACCTGCATTAAAATCATTAGAGAGAGAGAGAAATAAAAACAATGAGATATCCAGATTGACTAAATCAATTTATTAGTTTAAAACCAGAGCTTTGATTTGACTAAGCATTCATTGTTCTAAAGATTTGTCTGTTCTGTTTCTGTTTGGTGAAGCAACTCTAAAGCCTTTCTTGTATCAAATCATGTTTCTTTGTGAATCTTTTAGAAACATCTCTACTCTCTAATGTATGGCGTTGCAAAAAGGTCTCACACTCCAAGCATTTGATGGTGCTGAATAGGTTGCTTCCCTGAAACATGTACTTTTTTCCCTACAATAGACCCATCAGTTTAGATTACTACAAATATCCCTTTTTTTTAACAATAGGCATTTGAGGTTTCGTTCTGGATGAAACAAAGAAGCCTTAAACTCAGAAAGCAATCGTCCAAATCAAATCAATTACATACGCCAGTAATTTATTTTTTTAAGCAACTAATACAAAATATCTCAGTTTTGAATAAATAATATCAGCATACATTAAAGAAGACTTATCAGTTAACAAACCAAGCGGTTTTATTTAATGGCAAACACAATGTATTTGTTTATTTGACAATCAATACACTCGTAAAAAAGACTTTTATATAAGGCACAACACTTTCATTTTTTTTATTTTTTTGACAAACAATAGAAGGTCTTCCCAGCAAGCCAAATGAAGTCTGACTAACATCACAACCAAAGTCCATTTGCCTCTCTGATACCTTACTTGGAGGAAGAAGGAAAAAAGAAGTACACCTGAAGAACACTGTAAAACCCCAGAGTAAAGCCAAGTAGCCCATAAGACCTAGATCACCCATCTTGGACAGACAAGAACCGCTCAGTGACTACCCCTACCGCAGAGGATACCTTGACGAACAACCTACTACTAACGAATTTCAATTACAACAAACCTTCAGCATAGCTATCTCCCTTCAACTACCGGCACCATCATCTCCGGAAGTATGAGAACAAGAGGCACCAGTATCCAGAAACATAAGAACAAGAGGCATAAGTAAACTAAGCTTAGAAAGCCGTTATGTCTACCTGGATAGCAAGCCAAGACACCTTCTTGCAAGCAGAGCCAGAGCCAGATAAACAGAGAAAAAATGAACACAAACAAAGAAAGACCTACTGACTAGCAGGGTTGCCAGCCAGTGAGAAACAAATACTTACCTGAAGAAAAAAGGAGAGAGAAGAAAGACAAAAAAGAAAAGGGAAAGTAAGAAAAGGGGTATGCTTTGTACTTGTACTCACACACCAGAGCGTCTGGTACAAGCAGTATCCAGGAGATCAGCCAGAGGCATCCAGTTTGATGCAAGAGAAACCGGGTTCGTAGGCGTCGACAAGGACATCCTCGTTGGTAAGAGTAGCCACCGATTGGTTCGAGTCCGCCAAGACAGGATCACTAGGACTTACAGACTACTTGACAATACCCTGAGGCTACAGTATTCCGCAGATGCACTCTTTTCTCCTTCTTCCTCCTGGAAGTAAGGCATCAGAGCGACAAACAGACCTTGGGAGTGATGCTTCGTCAGAGATTCATAAGGCTTGCCGGGGGGACCAACTATTGCTTCTTGGAAAGTGTTGTGCCTTCTTACAAACAGTCGTACTGCTTCATTTTTTTTTTTTTTTTTTTTTTATATTTTTTAATTTTTTGATTTTTTTAATTTTTTTTTTTTTTTTTAAGTTTTTATATTTTTTTTTGTATTTTTTTTTTTTTGGTTTGGGTACAAACATGGTGCTTCCTTTTTTTTTTTTTTTTAGGGATTTTATATTTTTTTTTGTAGGTTTTTATGATTTTTTTAATTTGGGTACAAACGTAGCGTTTAGGGTATCGGGAGAGCATATGGAGAGGCTT
>JAIWNE010000167.1:0-48562 GCA_025331445.1 Blakeslea trispora | reverse complement strand
ACAAAAAGAAACATGATGTTTTACACACAATAGCAATAGAAAACTATCTTTTATTTTCTCCTCAGCTTTCCTACTCATTTTAATATTAAACAAGCCTGGGAGGGGGGTTTTAAGGGTAGGGTTGTCCCTCATTTTAACAAATTAAGCATCACTTACCTCCCATAATAAGAAGTCTAAAGTATATGCATAGTCTTTCTGCTTCTCAGATATCTTTTCAGCTTTTTTGAATGGATGACCCCATCTGTAAGAAGACAAAGTATTGCTTAAAAAGAAGTCTATTTGTTTTGATCAGTACAGGTGCGTATCAACATTTACAATAAAGCACATGCTCTCTTTCCCGAGCAGAATCGTTCTTTCTTTTTAAGCACAAATAGTACAACGTGCTTGACTTATTGACCTAAGCAATCATTAGCAGTCTAATGAATAGCCTTGTTACCTTTAAATGTAATCTATATTCATTATAACAATATTGACAAAAAAAAAGAGTGTATTTCATTATTCACCTTTAAATTGAATTGACCACATCACTGATCAGTTGTCCTTATTGTCTGATATATTGATTGTTTGTTTATTATTGGCATGAACTATTCCGGGCCTTGTTTTATACACCTTGGTTCTTTGTTTAATCATCAGAAAGACTAAAACCCCCTTTTTTTGTCTAACAAGAAAAGAAACAAAGATAAATACACATCATTTACAGCGACTATTGTATTCTGCAGTTAAAAAGAAGATAGAGAGAGAGAGAGAGAGAGAGAGAGAGAGAGAGAGAGAGAGAGAGAAAACAGGATAATATATGGATGCTCTTTTATCAATAAACACACGCAGGATAATCATATCGTACAAACAGCTATATAACATTCAAATGTAGATGGGTTTATCTCTACAGTTTGTCTGTCTATACAGCTTATATGATTTAGGCAACCGTAGGGAAAGAATCTACTTTGGTATCGCAGAAGAATTAGACAGTACTAAGACTTGTTTTAATACTCTTATCTGCAAATCTCATCGGTTCAATGTCCCTATCGTGCTTCATGTAATTTTTGTGTACAAAATTTAGTGTATGGTGCTGATCATTTCTGTGTATTTCTTCCTGTTTTGTCTCGATACAATGCTACACTGTTCAAAATAGCCGGCAAGCCTTTTGATTACTACAATATCTAATAATAATCCCAAGTTAGACCAAGTAAGAGAAGGTCAATTGAGCCTACTTAACCTCATTGACAATACAATCCACACTATGACTACATCTATCTTAGACAGAAACAATACATCAAGAGCTTTCTTGAGATATTATTTTCATTCAAATAGACCATCCATTCAAATAAACAAAGCTGTGGATTGTTCATTAACAATCATCAGCTATGATCCTTAAAGTTGCTAGATCTTACTACACTCTTTATCTCCCATTTACCACAACGGGAAATTTTGGCTGGGATTTTTATTTTTTTAAAATGAAGTAACCCCGATGCAGATCCGGCGCATTTTGCAGTAAAATGCTTCAGATCTGCATACGTTTTTTTCATTCGTGTAGTAATTTTCACCAAAAAATAAGTAAACCTGACGCAAGTGAAGTAATTTTACTTCAAAAAATAAGTAAAACTGAAGTAAATTAAAAAAACCTTCCTTTGCTTTCCTTTACTCTCCTTCGCTCTACAGCACTCTACAGCACTCTACAACACTCTACAACACTCTACAACACTCTACAACACTCTACAACACTCTACAACACTCTACAACACTCTACAACACTCTACAACACTCTACAACACTCTACAACACTCCCCATCACTCCTCATCACTCCTCATCACTCCTCATCACTCTCCATCATACAATAAAATAGATCAAATTGAGGCTTCTTTTATTTATTTTTCTTTTTTTAAACCAATAGAATTGCATTATATTTATTCGATTACATTTGTTTAGGGTTGTTTATTGCATTGCAATACATCATAGAATAGGCAGCATCGTTTATTTAAATAGAATATATATTCAAGCTTAAAGCAAAAGACTATAACAGGCAGTACTTAACTTTGTTATCATCATTTGGTCTTGAAATGATCTATAATAATTTCATTGTGCAATACTAAAGTTTAGAAGATAGAAGCACATCTTTCAACAATATACCTACCGTACCTTATCTTCTAAATGTTCTTATTCTTTTGCCAACACTAGACTTCTTGCTGGCCTCTAGTGATAATACATTAGTTATTAATCTATTGTATGTGTGTGTATGTTATTGTTGCATAAAGTATTTCCTACCTTTTGTTGAAGGGCGCCCCCTTTTTCTTTGAACAGGAGTGTCAACAGATTTGTCCACTACATACAGAGGAAGCCAAATTAGTGAATGATTATTATGAAGAATAAGAAATAAGATATACCTTCAGCATGGTATTGCATATGGCTCTCAACAAAAGGGTGCTCTATACTTGGATCCAATGCGAGAAGTGACAAATCTGAAGACACATCCCTATGAGTAGAGCATTAGTAATTTAAATAAGCAGAAGTGAAACACGTGTATCTTACGATTCATAATGATCAATATCATTATGTTCTTCTTGTTCTTGCTCCTCTTCTTCTTCTTGTTCCTCTTCTTCTTGCTCTTCTTCTTGGTCAAGTTCAACCAAAAAGTCTTGAGAAGAGCGGTGCCACATTCTCATTAGGAGCATCTTGGCTCCCCAACGACCAGCGCAAGCAGCAAGAGGCAAGAAGGGTGCTGCTCTCTCCTCAAGCAGAAGCTCAGCCTCTTCACGGATACTTGATGGAAGCTTCGCATAGCTCGTCTTACTATTGAGGAGGCCGTGCTTCTTTTTGATGGTGTACATCAGAGGGTTGAGCAGGCCTACGTTAACGTTGTCCTTGCAGTAGGCCTTGAACTCGTCCTCTGACAACACCCTTCCAAGAACTCTTTCGCCAGCTTGCGATAGACATCCCAACAAAGTTTCTTGTTGAAGTAACTTCCTTCTTTAGGATGCCTCTTAGAGGACTCAAATTGTTCAAAAACAGGCCGTTGCTTGTGGCAGCAGAGCAGAAGTGGACGCGTTACCCGCTACAGAAGTCAAAACGTTAATCTCATTTCGTAATAACGTCACCTCTTCCCGCAAGTGTTGGTTTTCTTGCGCAAGCTTGTCAAGTTCAAAGTCATGATTTGACATTCGTTCATGAATGTTCTTTGCAATGTGAATTGCATCTGGTTTAAAGCGTTAATAATGTCTTGGTTATTCATCTTAAACGTGTTATTTGCGTAGTTCTTTATTGAAAATAAATGAAAAGAAAAGAAAAAATTTTTCACTGTGAGAAAAAAAAATTTTATTGGCTCTAAGTAAATTGAGTGTAACTACAAAAGTGTAATGCTACCAAAAGGGTCTTCGTGCAATTGTAATCCTTCCAAAAGATGTGTTCCTTGTTATCCACAGAGAGATATCTTCCACAGAGTGCAACCAATTCGTGAACGCTAACTACAATAGTTTTTGTTGGTGCAGAAGGTAGTCTAAAAGGAAATATAGCACCATTTTTTACCTCAAATACTTTCACAAAAGCCAACAGAACAGATGAGCCACCAACTGGAGTATATCTAAAGTATGTAATAACTTCTCCAAAGTATGTTAGGTTCTTCATGGACACCCTTTTACCTCTCTTGATGACATCTAAGCGCAGATTCAACTTTGCAAAGAAATGAACTCTGTTTCCTGGAACATGCCTAGAGAGCTACCGAATACAACACCTTCTGGCATTCGCATGTTGTAACCAATTTCGAAATCATCAGCACCGTTTACTTCTACTGATCTGTCCTTCCCATAGTATCTGGCGTAGAAGTTCTGGATCAATGCCTTAGCGTTGTTGATTCCCAGGTGATGTCTTGCTTCATCCAGTTTGATGGTACTAAAAGGACCCCACATTTCAAGACCATCTATAGAATTGTCTTCTGTTAGTGCTTTCTTCTCCTTACCATCTTCAGCTGGGAAAAGTCTTTCTAGTCTGTTTTCTGCAGCTATTTCTACTAAAACATTGCTGGCATTTTGACCAATCTTTGACTTTCCTTTGACACGAGACTTGAATACACCTATAGTAGTTTCAATGGGAAAAGCGGCATAAGCAAACATTGGACCCATGTATTGAATCAAAAGAGGTAGATGCAGAAGAAAGTGGTGGTTTACTGTGTATGTGTTTGGTGACAGTCTTTCTTCTTCAATCACTTTGTTGAGCCAACCTGACCATGAAAGAATACAACTCTTCAAAGCAGGAATGTCAGAGCGTCTTATGCTTCGTTGACACAACATATTGCTGACTCTTGCGAGATTGATCAATGCCATCTTGGTATCCTCATCGAAGTATTCAGCCAAGACAGTAGGAGCCACAAACCTCAAGAAGTGAATCCAATCTACAGATCTCTTTTGAGAGACAGTACTGATATCGATTATCTTTCCTGAAAAGATGTCGGCACCAAGTAGGACGAGTTGTAAAGAAGTCGATCCATCTCTCTTACGGCTGTACCATTAAGCTCCAATGGGTTGCTCTTGTTGCTGAACTTATGGTTGAAATCCTTAGACATCATGATGTTGCGGATTTGTGGTCCAATGTTTGCACCTAATAAATGCATTAAATCAACAGGGAAGAAAAACGTACCATGAAAGCGTTTGAGGCTTGCAAAGGGTGTTGGATGCTTTTGTCCAATTGCATCGTCGGTTGCCTTGTAGGACTCCACACTTCGCAACTGAGAACCGCCAGAATTTCTGAAAGACCAGTTTGTTTGCAGCATTGTACAGTGCTTACATCCGTGTGCTGATGTGTGGCCCTTAAGACCTGCCATTTTGGTAGTAGCCGGAATATCGCCTCCAACAAAGAGTAGATGGGCATTAACGACTGTATCCGAGTTGGCCACTTTGATGCCTTCGTTTTCCAAAATCTTCAGCTCTTCCAGAACAGGCTCCATGTACGAGAAGAGGTCTTTGGGAGACTTTGGACCGGGAGCCAAGAACAACTGAAGCATGTACTTCTTCTCTGTACGGATAGCGGTGGCAAGTTTAAGATGACCAAGTGAACCAAAGTCAAGCCATGCTTTTGATTGTTCAACACTTGAAATCCATCGCTGTACAGGCCTAAATAAATGGTGAGCTTATTAGGTTTTGGCTTACCAGTTTTCATTTTTCGACAGATTTCTCCATCAAAGATGTCAGACATAACATCCTCATCAGTGTTCCTTGAGTAGGGATATCTGAGAAGTTTCAAAGTCTCAGTCTCGCTTAGCATTGCGGCTAGCTGTTGAATGAGAGGCAAGTACTTGAACTCCTGAGGCTGCAAACTAGTCTCTCGTCCAGGCATGGGTTCTGGATTCTTGTTCAAACAGGGCTTCTCAGCGCCATCAGCAAAACTTTGACAACCGTCAAAACAAGCTCTGTAAGTTGTAGGCTCAAATGGCATTGATTCGAAGAGTTGATGTCGAATCTTGTAATGAGATAGGAGTAGTTCCCTATCACCGCGGTCCGAAAGCATTTCATTGACAATCTTGGAGAGATTGTCGACAGTGTTTCTTGATACACCATGGCTCTTTGCAAAAGTAAGGAATTTCATTTGCTTCTTGAATTCCTTGCTCATGTTTGAATCATCTATATCGACAAAAAAGGGGGAGATACCTGTTCTTCAGTTGCTTCTAAAGTCTGCTGATATACATCGCCTTGACTGCTCTCGATATCACTATCATGGAGTGCCGTTTCAGTACCGTCTTCATCTTGAAGTACAACGTCCATGTCAACATCCACGCTATCGACATCCATGCTGTCTACAAAAGGTTCAGCTAAGTCCATGTCAAAACTAGGTTCCCTGCTTAAAGTATTGCTACTGATGCTATTATCAACTTGGTTAATAAGTGCTTCGCTTGAACCTGATCTTCTTGATGAACACATCATGAAAGCGTGTTTACGCCAAGAAATTTCCTTTCTATACTTGTTGAACTCTTTTCCACATTGGTTACATTTAAAGTAACTAGTATGGTGTGCGAGCTTTGATTTGTTAATAGTTTTCTTCTTTGTGATGCGGTTACTTTGCATTATAATAATAAACTAAGTAAAGTTTGTTAAAGAAAAAAGTCTGGTCGTCCTTTTATAATTCAAAATTTATTACTAAAAAAAAATATCTAGCTTTAACATGATTGGTTTAAAATTAGATCCAAATCTACAAACACGACAATCAAAGTCCCAAAAATAAAAAAACTTTTTTTTTGGTGCAAGTCCGACGCATTTGAATTATTTTGGTGCAAATCCGGCGCATTTTGAAGTAATCACAAAAAAATTTCCCGTAGTGTACAATATAAACATATTCTATGTTTCATAAACAAATGATTGAAAATTGTAACAAAATAGCTTGAATCTACACCTATTATGAATATTTAAATAGCAGTGAGATACAATAAATTACATCAAGGAGAACAAAGATACTGCAAATTAGAATCTTTGGTTCATGACGTTTTAACAAAGAATCTCAAAACTTGCAACTCAAAACAAACATGTTTGACAATTCTCACTGTCATTGAAAGATGATTGCAAGAAATGGCATGTCATAGCGGTACGATTATAGTGTTTTCCTTGAATAGACTGAGCAAGCATCATATTGTTCAGTGTGTTTCTCTTGTTAAGTATGATGAAGACAAGCCTCAAGCGCTCTAGGATGATTTAAAAAGCAAATCAAATTCATATAGAGAATCCCTTCTTGAACTGTAAGCCATATATTGACTTTATCATTAAAGCTATAGAGAATAACAATAGAAATTGAGTTTCCAAAAATAAAGAAGCTGCATGCTACATAAAATGTGCCTTGTTCTAACAAAAAAAATCTCACTTGACAGTGGTATAGTGGTTCTCTCTTATGGTTACCTTTGATAGTTGACTTTACAAAAACAAACAAAAATGATATTATATTCATTAGAAGACTGTAAGAAAAAACAATAGGGTCTGAGAGAAGCAAACTTATCATTGTTTTGAAGGGTAAAACAGTTCTCTTTTTTTTTATTGCAGAGTGCTTGACTATATTGTTTTGGCTTTGAACAGCATTTATATAGCTTACCTGTCATTTAAGGATATCATGTTGAGAGAGTTGAGTGGTGTAATACTTTTCAAAGAGATTGAGAATTAGAAAAGAAAAAAAAAAGACAATGACTTGCATTATGTTTGTTTGTGTTTTATTTTGCATTTAAACTGTATAAAGAGTTTCATAGATTATCATTACAGTTATCATTTATATATATATACTTAACAATTTTGGTATGTGCTACAGTCATTTTTATCTTGTCACAAAATAAGCGTGCTTTTTTTTTTTTGTTGGTCTTGTTATTACATAGCCTGTGTGTGGGTGAATGATGTTATTGAGTACTGACCTCAACTCAAAGGCTTTGAAGTCATAAAAATCTACCGAAACTGATGAGGATATTATCTTTGTAGTCTATTTGGTTTTGAGTATGAACTTATTGTCATTGCTGAGACTTGGACCATCAGACAATCATGCTTGATGCTTTCAGCTTGAATTACATAGTCTGATTGCTGCAAAAATTAGTCCTTGTTTAAAGATTGTTTGTACAGTTATATGTTTGATTTCTAGACACTCCTAAATTGATCTTCTTTTGTGACTTCTTTTGTGGTTTCTTCAATAACAGCATCTCCATTGTTTCTTGCTAATTCGAGAACTACTCGCGCGCCCCTCTCGCGCGCCTCAGTGGCTTAGATATAAGTGAGGTGGCTTATGAGGACGTCCTCTTTTTGGTCATGTTAACAAAGATGAAGGTCCTGTGTAACTCGTACCTGAGTAGAATAAATGCATAGCATCTAAAAGCAATTAAAGAAATCCTCCTCTTTTATTTTGCTTTAGTCATTCACAAAATGAGTCAAGAAAATTTGTTGCTAATTAATGTTGTAGAGTCTAGTGACGATATCAGCGAAATTGATATTGAGTCATACGACATTGAGGAAGTTAAAGCTGAAAATGAGTTCAGCTTCGAGATGTCAAACGGAGTCATCACGATCGACTCATCAGATTCTGAAGTTGACACTGAGAGTGCTTCTGTTGAAGTTGAAGCTAGTGAGTGGGGAATTTCTATATGTAATTTCCAATTTTAAGCGTATTGATTTACATCGTGTTTAGCAAATGATGTACTGGAGTTGACTATGAGCAAGACTCTTGAAGACAAGGAGAAGGAAAGCTCTGATGAAGACGACGAGCTCGATGAAGAATGTCTTTTTCAAAGTGTTGATGAAAATTCAAGAAAAGTTGCTGCTATGAAAAAGGAAATGGAAGAAGTTTTTTCTGTCGGTAGCGAATTTTCTGATATTGATGAGCTTAGAATTCGTGCTCAAGAATTGGGTAAAAAGCATAATTGCCCAATTACAACCGACAAATCGGATCAAAAGCGCCAAGTTATTACTCTGATCTGTAGACATGGCAAGCAGTTCAGAAAATCTCGCAAGGTTGTTGATTCGTCTTTGAATAAAGATGACAACAATCTTAAGAAGGGCAAGAAAAGAGAAAGTACCAAAAAGGGCTGTCCATGTGTGATTGAAGCTCGTTTGTGCCCAGCAAGGAAGATGGTAACTGTGCGAAGAGTAGATGGTAACCACAACCATCATTTTGCCAATGATGCTAGAACCTATAAGGTTAACCGAAAGCCAAATGCTGAGGTTTTCGAAGAAGCTGTTGCTTCCCTACAGTACAATACACCAGCCAAGGTTGTTGAGGTATGCTTTCAATATTTTATTCGAATTGTGAGAGTAATTGATTGAGTAAATATGAACAGTTTATGCAATTGAAAGGCATAAACTATGTAACTAAGCGAGACATGGAAAACATGCAGCAAATGCATCGCGCTGACTCTGATATGACTTCGTTCATTACTAATCTGCAGCGCAAGCAATACAACGTGCGCTTCACCAAGAACCAAGAAGGCCGTGTAAATGCTGTATTCTTTATCAGCGATCATGCAATTCAGGAGCTCCGTAGATTTCCTGAATCAATCGTAGTAGATGCAACCTACAAAAGCAACTGCCATTTGTATGCCTTGCTCAATTTTGTAGTTGCTGGTACCGTTTCGAGCAGAGAAAGACCAGGTCAGTTGGCTACAATTCCCGTTGCAAGCGCCTGGATGGAAAGAGAGACAAGATCTGTCTACAAGTGGGTCTTGCAACAGTTGAGAGAAGTGGTTTGGCCAAGAAACTTGAGTCCTGAGCAGCTCGAGCTTCCAAGTGTCTTCACGACTGACAACGACGCTGCTCTGAAGGGAGCTCTTCAGGATGTATTTCCTGAATCGGCTCACTTACTGTGTTATATACACATTGAGAGACATTTTAGAGAGCGATTTCTAAAAGAAATCAATCCTAAGTTTGAAGGTAAAGGAAACTCTAGATATTCTTGAGAGCCAAGATCAAGTAACTGTTCTTGATTTTACTTTATAGTGCATGAACGCGAACATTATGAAGCTGAACACAAAAGTTTGATATTTGATATTGCTCGTGGATGCACCACCAAGGAGGAGTACGACGATGCCAAGAAGTCATACGTCAACTTCCTTAACCGTGACGGACTTCTTGTTAACAAGAATACATGTATTGAGTATTTCCAACTGTAAGTTTGGTATTTGGCTTTATTATGACTAGTCTAAAAATCATTTTTATTATTGAATAGTATGATACAGTCAGAAGTTCAATGGGGCAGTTATTATGCTAATGCCCATCCCCATATGAACAACAGATCAACAAACCGTGTTGAGGGCACTCATGCTGCTATGAAGCATAGCATTGGATCTTCTAAAGGAAAAATGGGCCCTGTTACTGATAAGATCGATCATTGGTACAAGATGAGAGTAAGGTCGAATATTAGTGTTTGTTGAAATATTTATCTGATTTTTGCTTCTAAAGGAGGACTATCGTAACTTTCAAATGGAACATGAAAGTCTCTCTATTCCTGTTTCCATTATCACGAGCGAAGTGCAGCACTTGTTGAAGTCTTTGCAAGGCAAGATCACCAAGTTTGCTTTGATCAAAGTAAAAAACCAGCTCGTAAAAGGTTTGAAAGAGAAACAAGAGGGCCTTTTAAGCCAAGAATGCTCTTGTTTTGTGAAGGTGTGGCGCTTACCTTGTCGCCATGAACTACTTAAATGCGTTGAGTCTAATGGCGAAGTAACACTTGATGCTGTTCACCCCAGATGGCACATTCCTTTCATTAACGGAAATGGTAATTTGTGATAATGAAAGTAATGCTCTTTAGTGTTGATTGTATTTCTAGTTGCTAAAATCGGCCAGCTTAGTCTTGAAAACAAGACTAACACTCCTAGTGGTGATTATCAAGATGTAGTCAATGGCGAGTTCTCAATTGTGTATCAGCACTTGAGAAACCAATTGGATGATATATTCATGAGAAGCCAGACGTATCAAGAGAAGCAGCATATCATTGATGATATGCAAGCATTGATCGACCAGCTTGGCCCAAAAAATGTTGGCAATGCTAAAGCGCCTACTTTGGCAACTGTGCATAAGGGAAGACCCAAGTTGCAGAAAAGAAACCGTGTTGGTGTCGAGATTGTCAAAGACAAACTCAAAGACAATGACAAAGAAAAGGCCAAGAAGCGCAAAAATGAAAATAAAGAAAGTGCAGAAAGCAGAAAAAAAAACAAAGATTGAAGATGAAACAGGTACTCTCACAATAGATCAACTTTTTTAAGCTAACTGGGTATCCTGTTTACTTAGTGAAAGTTAAGAAAGAGGATGTTGAAGATGACGATGTTGAAGGTGATAGCAGTACAGTTTCTTTGAAAAAAGAAGAGAAGGAGTATCTCTCTATTATTGAGCAGATACACCCTTCGATTCTAGACACTTGGTACACTGCTGTCATTAATGTACGCAAAGATGGATTCTGTGGATTCAGAGCTTTGGCAGTCCAGTTGTTTGGAGATGAGAATGAATTCTGGAAAGTCAAGAAGCAGATGAGAGACTTCCTTCTCATGATGGACGAAGAAAAAGATGAGAATACTGGCTTTTACAAAGCGCATCTTAAGGGATTCATAGATTATGATGAACTTAAGTCAATTGTGTGCTTTGGGCTAGAGGAGAAGATTGGCAGCGAGTACATTGACTCGACCATATGCAGTGCAAGCGAGGAGCATTGGTTTCTTATGCCTGGATGTGCTCAACTAGCTGCTGACACTTTTCAGAGACCAATTGCAACGTTTGCGGAAAAAAAGTATACTAAAACTCCACCTTGTACTTTCATTCCTTTGTACCTTAGACAAGAAACTAAGAAGAAAAAAGAAATGCCTCTGCTTTTGCAACGAGTAAATGACAATCACTTCGTTACCTTGAGTATGAAGCGATCAGTCAAGCCAATTTGGCCATTGCCTGTTGCTAGCATGTATGAAAGTGCATGTATCTCTCTTGGTGTGTCTCCAAATTTCAAACGTACATTTTGGAACCATTATTTGTTCTTTCAAAGCAGAAAAGAGCAATTAGGTAGAGTATTCTGATATCTCATTCATTTCTTTTCAAGCTAACATCCACTTTAGATGATGCTGAAACGGTTGAGATCAATATCGATTAAATCAACAATGCTAATTTTCACTTTTTTTTACCTCTCTCTTTTTTTTCAATCTTTTTTATTTTTATTATATTTTTATTGAATTCTTTTTTCTATCTTTCATTTATTTATTCTTATTCTATGTTATATCAGTATCCAATTAAACCTCTTTTTAAAATTATTACAATCAAAGCAGAAGTTGTTTCACAATTCAAAAATATCACATTCATGCATTTATTCTACTCAGGTACGAGTTACACAGGACCTTCATCTTTGTTAACATGACCAAAAAAGAGGACGTCCTCATAAGCCACCTCACTTATATCTAAGCCACTGAGGCGCGCGAGAGGGGCGCGCGAGTAGTTCTCCTGCTAATTTGACTCTTTTTGAGTGTCTTTATACTTTTCTTTGAAATCAATCTCTTCATTCTCCTAACAACTACTATGGCATTTGATTTTTATTTACTTTTCAATATCCCATAAATTTATCTTATCTGTTCATCATCTTTGCTGGTCTCTCTCTCTCTCTCTCTCTCTCTCTAGATTCTTTCTTATTTATACCTGTAATTTCATTATCTTCACAAGGATGGATGTATGCTCATATTTTATTGTTCAAATACACACTAATGCAATGAGAAGGCAGTTTAGTTAGTTGTCATTTGTGTTATTGTGGCTTATCTTTTTAAAGATAAAAGCATGTAAACCATCTTTTTTTTTTTTGCTTTATCAACAAAAATCACGATTGAAGTTTTCTTTTGTTGTGCCATGAAATAACTGTTCAGTCTTGACCAAATCAAAGCTCAAATCGTCCATTAAAGAACAAGATGACTGCTCTAGTTATTTTCAACTGACTAGACAGACGAAGCAGCCAATCCATTTGATATCAAGACAATGAAATATGGATGTGTAAACACATTTCCAAAAGAATCAATCACTCCTTATTTCATCAAGTTGTATTGCTGCGTCTAATTCAATAGACTAGACGATAGCTAAATTAGACTTGATCCAACACTTTCGTTTCCTTAAGCTACTTTTGTTGTCAATACCTGAATAATTCACATAGAATTGTTGTATTGTTTTCTTGAAATACAATGTAAAATGACACACTCTAGTTCTTTTGTAAGTAACCTTTTTGTTCCTTAATATGATTTATAGAAGAAACTATTCGCTTTCTCTGTCCATCTAATTCATGTGTATGAAATTTATAAATACAATTCATTGTTGTCATTTAGAAAAAAAAAAGGAGGGAGAATTACCGAAAATGAATACTCAGAGGCAGTTGATTTTTACACCACCATAAAAATAGTTCTCCTTTCTCTTCACATTTGATTTACTCTCTTCTTTTCTACAAACAAGAAATGATACTTACTCAAGGTAAGCATGCCAATAAAGCACGCATCAAGCTTAAAGACACTTAATTGAATGACTCAGATAATAGCACGTATATTTGTCTAAGCTGCTTTTATGATTTCGAAAGTCTAGAAGACAGCATCACCCATCAAGCCACAGATCCCCTCTGTAATCGACCGAACATAAGATACGGTGCAGTCTACAATCATAATCCAAACGAAGCAATTCTAGTCCTGTACGACTTGTTACGTTCACCTTCACATACCATATACTCTGTACCTTATAGTTCACTTGAGCTACTTCGTCAATACGATCCAGTTCAACCTCAAACACCAGAAGCCACAGTCATGGAGTTGATAACAATCCAAGATGAACCTCATCTGGTGGATTATATGACAGATACGAGCACAAGTGATACAGGCATTTCTCTTTTCACTCAGTATCATGTATGGTATCCAATCTTGAGAGTCAAGGATAGTTTCATGAATACTGTGTTTCTAAAGAATGATGTCTTGTCACCCAAACTGTTGAAGGATTATCCTTTGCTTTATGGGTTATTTTGTAGTGTTTATTTTGTATCTCTGCTTTTGCTTTTTGTATCGTCTGTTCTTTGTCTTCTTTATGCCTTTGCCAGGAATACAGATGATATGGATCGATATTACATCGTTTCCAAAGATTTAGCAATTCATTTTGTTATTTAACAATAAAAGTGTGATTTCAATAAAAAGGAGAACTCTGCTATTTGCCTTATTTGGTAATCATTGATTTTAGTCAAACAAGTAAAAAAAAAATGGAAGTGTACTTTATCTTATAAATAGTAGTACACACCTACCCCACATTCCCATATTGAAACTCAGAAGGGTCATTTCTTTTTTAAGAAAAGAATAACTTGTTTAGGCTCTCTCATTCATAGCCTTTAGTTTCTTTAGTTTAAAATGACACATCACATTAAGCAGACTAAATAAACTCCAAAAAAAAAGATATTTCCCTCCCATTTTAGATCCTTATGAAAAATGGATGATGCTAATTTTAGAAAAAATATTATAAAGTCAGCAACACGGACTAATCATTAGGCGCTATGACCTAATGAGTCGAAAGAATACGTCATGCATTTCTCAAAAAAATTTCAGCAGTCATAATCTAATTTTCTTTGTTTGTTACCGGATAAGGGTTTTCTTAAAAAAGAATAAAAGCCACTTTTTTATTCCATCCTTGTCAAGTAACACAAATTTACAATTTTATGATTTTGAACTCTTTTGGGCGAGACATTGGTTTTTTTGCTTTTTAACTTTGAGACAGTCACTTTTGAGTTGTCATTGTGGAGACTCCTCTTTTTTTTTTCAAGTATTTTAATAGTTTCAATAGACTAAAGTGATGAAAATTGACTACTTTTAATTAACATGATTGTTTCTCTCTGAAAAAAAAAAAGAAAGGAATAATAAAGAAGTTTAGCCATTTTTTTTTCTTTTTTGAGGACAAAGAATATCCCCCCCCTCCTCGATTTCAGAATAAAGAAAATTTAAAGTCAGTTCATAAGCCTCATCTTTTTCAACAGCGACGGAATTTGAAATCATCTGACGCGTGTGGATGCATGGTTGTTGGTGATTTTTTCTTTTCCCTCATTTTAATTTTCTCTCATATGAGCTCACACAAAGAAGAAGAAGAAACAATCACAGCAGTAGACTATGTCGAGACACAAGAAGAGTTAGAAAGAGAAGCTTATTCTACATTACCAGGCAAATTCGAGAAATGCACTTTTCCTATGGGTTATATTCGACAACCTATCTATGCCTGTAAGACCTGTCAAGTCGATTCAGTCGCAGGTATCTGTTACAGTTGTTCTATTGCCTGTCATGCCAGCCACGATCTATTGGAATTGTTTCCTAAGCGTCATTTTCGTTGTGATTGTGGGTTATTAGATCATCCATGTGAATTGATGATTCCAGCTAAAAAGATGATTCAATTTAACGATCAAAATCAATACAATCATAACTTCAAGGGACGTTACTGTAGGCAAGTAAATAAAACGTTAGAGAAAAAGGAGTGTATTGATGGATATGGATTAGATGTGATCAATTTTATGATCCTGAAAAGGAAGAAGAAGTGATGTATCAAGTAAGTCTATTGATCGTTGTGAATACAGTAAGGTTGATGTGTAGCATAGTGTGTTGCTTGTGAAGATTGGTTTCATCAACGTTGTATTGGTCAAGTAAAGTAATGAACGGATGATTGCCTGAATGAATCTAATGCTGCTGTTCAGATTCCAGAATCTATTGAGGAGTTTGAATGTTATGTCTGTCGAACATGTACAGCCAAATATCCCTTTTTGATGCATCTGCCTGATGCTCATTTCAGCTATGGACTCTCCAATGGAAATGAGCCTATCTCTCAATGGATCTTACCGGAACCATCGGAACCAGCCGAACCTATGACTAAGAAACAAAAGACAACTACCTGTCGCAACCGTAAGTTTTGTTTTGTTTTCCGAATCAAGATGAATTAAACCTCCAATGGAATTAGTAACTATGGATACATTACCTAAACATGATCATATTGAAATGTTCTTACAAGATCGTTGGCGAGATAGTTTATGTCGATGTGATAAAGTACTAGACAATTCGAATTCATTCAACACTCAACTCATCTTGTATCTTTATAGTGTTTAGAGGCTTATAAGCTACATGAGGTGGATTATCTGTTAGGAGAAGAAGAGACATATGAACCTGAAGAAGAGGCAGATACTGGGAAATCGTTATTGGATGTTGGCATGGAACAACTTCAACGGATCGATCGTGTACAAGTCTTGGAGAGTTTGATGGCTTATCGATCATTGGCTAAGGATATGAAGGATTACCTCGAGACTTTTCAGTCTTCAGGTAAAGTAGTCACAAAGGAAGATATTGAAGCATTCTTTGAGGTAAGTGTGTAGCTGATTGTTTATTGTGAGAAAAAAGAAAGAAAAGAGAGAGATTTTATAAATAAATAAAATAAATCCATTTCTTTTTTAGAAAAAACGACACGAAAAATAAACTCAAAATTAATCTTGTGCGTGACAACCTTTTTTTTTTTTTTGTATAATTTTTTTTTCTTTCTTTCTTTAACAATAACACAATGGAAGTCTTGAAATCTGAATTTGAAGAAAAGTTACCAGTGATTGAACAGGCTATCTTGGAAGCTGATTTCATTTCAATTGATACTGAGTTTACAGGTGAATACAAGAAAACAAGTTTATAATCTAGCTTACCTTAGTCTGTTGTAGGTTTAACTACACCTAATATTCAGCTTCAAAATTCAGATGACTTGAACGCACGATACCATAAACTAAAACACTGTGTTCAAGAATTCACCATCATTCAATACGGTGTCTGTGCATTCAAGCGAACATCCACAGGCGACTTTGAAGCCAAGCCATTCAACTTTTATATCTTTGGTGCCGATACCCAAGACATCCAGAGTCGACGTATCTTTTCAGCAACACCTAGCAGTCTTTCCTTTTTGAGATCCAACAAGTTTGACTTTAACAAGTTGATTGAAGAAGGCATTCCATTCTATAATCTATCAGAAGAGAACAGTATGTTTCCTTCCAATCAAGGCAAAAGCATGATGACACGCCATACCAAGATCCAAGGTAAAAAGAAACACACATACACACACACATATACACACACACATATACACACACACACTTTTTTCTTTAAACTCACCTTTTTTTTTTATTTATTAGAATCCAAATTGACCCATGGTGGTCGAAGCTTTCTAGATTATAACCGAAAAGCCATCAAGAAATGGTTACAGACGAATACGGAAAATCCACTTGTCGTTCAGGTCAACAGTGGCTTTTATCGACGATTGATTTATCAGGAAATTCAAGAGAGTCAATACAATGGTTATTTGCAGGCCAATGCACGCGACAGTAGCCATATTGAGATCACTCGATTAAAAGAAGAAGAAAGGAGACACAAGAAGGCCACGGTAAGAGACAAACATCTAGTCAATGATACAGAAAAAGTCTTATTGTAAATGCTATAGGCACCTAAACTCAATTTCCGAGCAGTGATCGAATTGATTCAAAAGGCAAAATGTCCTGTTGTGGCTCATAATGCAGTTTATGATATCCTTCATACAGTAGATCAGTTTTGGCAGTATTTACCAGACACAGTAGAGGAATTTAAAGAAGTGACCAATTCAATGTGGCCTCATATTGTCGATACAAAATATTTAGCTGAATACCATCCTCGATTAAAGGTAAGCCAGAAAAGAAAAAAAAAAGAAAATCACATGACTCACTTTTCTTTCAGTCTTGTTTTAATACCAGTGTGTTGGGATCTCTTTACAATACAGTCTATGAAGAACTACAGGAAGCAGGTCAACATGTAGGTAAAGTATGGATATCTTGAGGGATAGAGAAATCAACTTGGCTGACTTATCTTTTTTTTAGTGATGGGTGAAGGATTTGATCGATATGAAGGTGCCGAGAATGAAACAGCTCATGAAGCAGGTTATGATGCATATATGACAGGTGTGATCTATTTAGCTTTTATGGCTTATATTCGAGAAAACAGTAAGACTTTTAACAAGATAGACTAGAGTATTTGACTGATGCAACTCTTAGATAAAGTATCTCAACCATCAGAAGATGTGCGTACAGACAAGAGAAAGCGTGAAGATTCGGATGAAGTTCGATTGAATACACACAAAAAATTCAGACAGGATGATGATGATGCTGAGATGGATGGGACAGAGCAACAGGAAGCAGATACTGGCAAGGACCAAGAAGAGAAAGAAGTTGTTGAAGGAGAGGAAGAAGAAGAAGAAAAACAAGTCACACTTGAAGAAGACACTTTGGAAAATAAAAACGCATCGGATGAAGAAGATAAAAACGCATCGGATGAAGAAGATAAAAAGACATCCGATGAAGAAGATAAAAAGACATCCGATGAAGAAGAAGAAAGTGAAGAAGAGGAAGAAGGTGAAATAGGAAGTGATTCCGATTCGGATGAATCCAATGATGAACAAGTGAAGAAGAACAATAGTTTCTTTATGGATCCATCCATCACACCTTATTATGGTCGTATCTTTCTGATGCGTAGTGAAATACCCTACATCAACCTTAAAGGAGAAGAAACCATAGGTAAACAAAAAAATACGCGTATGACAAAACCAATCCACTAAAATCTTTTCTTTTGTAGAATATGTCAATTATCCCAATCGATTCTATTTACACAACATTCCAGATGGTCTCACCAATGGGGCTATTGAACGTCTTTATCCTACCATTCAACCTGTTGGCATCTCTTGGGTGAATTCAAATAATGCATGGCTCTATCTAAAAGACGAAAGCAAGATTCCATTGGTCCGATTGGGTTTCTTGGGCCTGTCTGTCGTTCAGAGCTTCTTGCCTGGTTGTTCAAGGCAAGTGGAAGGTGAAGCGTATGGTATTACCAAGGAGGCAGGTCAAATGGAGCTGTTGACACATGAACAATGGAGAGCACTTTATGGTCCTAAGCCTACTATTAATCATAACAACCATGTCTCCATTCAATGAATGAATAAAGCATGACGTCAAACAGAGAAATAAGGGCACTTTTTTTTTTTAGAAAAAAGAGGTCTATTATCATGTTGGGTTTTCCAGAATTTCATTGTATGACATCAACTTGAACTCATGGTATCCTTCTTGAACTGGGTTTAGAATCTTAAAGAAGTCCTTTTTTTTGGCAAGGTATATATATATATTTGTGTGTGTGTGTGTGTGTGTGTGTGTGTGTGTGTGTGTGTGGTGTGTGTGTGTGTGTGTGTGTGTGTGTGTGTGTGTGTGTGTGTGTGTGTATGTGTAGACTATGGGATCTAGTGCCAACTAGGTTGAGTCTATAAAAGTCAAAATTGATCTCTCTCTCTAAAATCGGATGACAAGCGGATTATGAAATATAGTTTTTACAGAAATGAAAAACCCATGACGTAAAATAAATGAGTGGCAAAAGTATATAAAGAACAAGGAAAAAGTACATTTGTTTATTACTTTATTCTACTCTATCAACAAAAATGCCTAGCTCTTCTTCTACTCCCAAGTTCCCTACTGAATCTGCTCCCAACGATGCTTCCCTCGCTGACTCTTTCCTCAAGATTGATCACTTCTTGACTGAAAATGCCGGTGTTCAACAATTCAAGGTTGAAGATGATAACCAAGGTATGGGCATGATCTCCACTCTTGATGGTGACTCCAAGAAGGCTGTCAATGTTCGTATGGATAAGAACAGTATCCAAGGTTATTTGTTGCATAACGGTTTTGAACGTGCCTCTGATAATGATGCCATCTGTACTCGCAAGGCTCACAACACTATTGTATAAAATAAGACTAATCTCATATGTAAATAAATCCCTCCTTCTTTTATTATTATAATCAATGACTGGCCATGGATAATTTTGTGTTTAATGCTTGAGCTAGATTTTGAATATCTTCATCTTCTAGGGTTGAATCCAATTCATCTTCTTGAATATAAGATACCAGTCGAGACATAGATTGAGCTAATCCATACGTCATTTCAGGGCCTAATTCAATAAAATCAATCTGCCTGTCTTCACTATCGATCTTCATACTCACCACACTCATGCACACTCACCATCCCATAAGCCATCAAGGCCCATAAGAGATGCATCACATTCTTGGCTATCCCTCGATGAAATCCCATACCCACACCTACACCTCTTCCTTCTTCTTCTAATCGTGCTGCCCCCCATTTCACCAAGGCCAGTGTATCTGCTGTCTCCATCAGACTGGATGTCTCTGTCCGTTGTCTACGTCGAGTGATACTGTTGGTCACAGCATTCGCATAGACCACAATTCTCGTCATCACCTCTAGACTTTTCAACAGCAGTTCAGAATAAAGCGTGTTGCAGATGATGATGGTATATTGATGAAACACAGAGGGTGCCATGGGAACAGGTGTTAGGAATTGAGTCAGGTGATCATGTTCAATCACTGTTTGGTGGCTAGCGTCAATGGAACAAGAAAGAAATGTGTTCAACAACCTAACGAATGTTGTCAATTTATCGCTCTATCAAACATGATTCGTATGCAACCTTGTTGTCTCTAATAATACTCGAGCATCGTTTTCATTCCACAAGATAGATCGACATAACAACAAAATATCCAGATCCTCTAGCAGTTGAGGTCCAACAGTTTCCCAATGACAAGCCAAGTTGGCTAATGTGCCCATGGCTAATTCTCGTGTTCTAGGTCGTTGTGTGGTCGTGATAATCTAAGAAGAGAGAGAGAGAGAGAGAGAGTTAGGCTATGTTTTATTGGTGTTGGTATCTTACTTTTAATAACACTCGGTGAAACTGAGTAGCGTGAACAGCAAGAGCATAATCTTGAACAGTGCAAACATCCCATGCTGCACAAAGAGATCGTTCAAAAGGAGAGTCATCATCGTCTGTTGAGTTGTCGATAGTATTGTTGATCACACCATCCATAATACGCCTTAGGATGGGAGAGACAATCATGTGTGCATTCATTATTAATTATTATATATTATGTATTTTTTTTAAGAGAAAAAGGGAAAAATAAAATAAAAAAAAATGATTGAAAATCTACAATCCTTAGGGTATATTCTTAAATAGAGGAAATAAGAGTGAATCTCTTTTTATGTGTATGTGTGTGTGTGTGTGGGTGTGTGTGTGTGTGTGTGGGTGGGTGTTTCTTATATAGAGTGAGGGGGGTAATTCAATTACGAGTGATCATCAAAGATTAAATACTCTTTTTTTTTTACTTAATTTTGAGACATTTTTGATTTGGAAATTAAGAATATTTTTATTAAATGATACGAAAAGTATACTCAAAATAAGAAAAGTTTTTTTTTTTTTTTGCTTATACTATTGTTACAAGGTAAGGTTTGGTCAAATGTGTCTTTTATAGCTACTCTCATGTTGTTATACTTTCTGATTAAGGCTTATTTCTCTATCAGACATGTCTTACAGTTGAAAAGAGAGACCACTTTGACCAATACCCATCACTCTCTCTCTTGTTTTGTAAAGATCTTGAGTTTGTCTCTTACAATCACGCTAACGTTCTTTGTATAGTTCCAGTGTAGACAGTTCTTCATACAACTTTAGCCACAATTCAAGTGATTCTGAGTCTATTAGCAAAGTTGAAATGAACCATATTGTGTTTAATGTGAAGAATAAAAAAAAATCAGCTCGGGAATAAGAACCAAATAACACCTATCGAAATCATTGTACAAACCAAATAAAACCCAGGTAAATTTTATTCTCATTTTTTTTTCAATCGGATCTGATATGCCAGGATGGAAAATCAGGTCTTGGAAATTGATTTGATTGGTCGATATTATCCAATCAAAATCATTATAAGATTCGAATTTCTTTTTTTTTAAAGAGAAAATCAGCACTTTCTTTGTTATCAAGACCTATACAGTGATTTGCGTTTGAAAATAGAATTTATAGTCTTGAGCAAGAGAAGTTTTTTCTGATTCATAGAATTTTTTTTTGAACAAATGAAAATGTATAAGCATTAGAATGATCCTCAAAGCAAAATACGCCTTCTTCTTTTTAGAGAAGATGTTAACACACGGAATAAATATCTCAAAAGAGTCAGCAACGCATACTTTTCCTGAGAGCTTTTTCCAAATCTTTGAGTCAAGAACAACATCGTCCCTTAAATGCTGTTTTGCTTAGAATTGGTGTCTGAAATTTGTAACCAGTCTTGGCTTGGATTGTTTTCTTGAAGATATAAATACTCTGGTCATTCTTAAACATTCTACTGCATTTTTATAAACTTGACCTATTTATTTTTATTTGCCATGAACAGCACAGTTAAATTCTACCATAACCTACCTTCTGGTGAATTCACCTCTGATTAAGAACCTGGGTATCAGCCAAACCAAGATGGAGCAGCTATCAAGTCATTGTATCAGATGGAAGGTATTTCAGATGATGATAGTTTGTCCGAGGATGATGATCGTTCTAACACAGCAGTGGCTATGGAAGAAATTGATTTAGTAGCAACGTCTTTACCTATTATGATTTGGACACCAACCAAGTATAAGTAAAAAAGATGTTGCTCAATTTATTTCTCTATTGCAAACCAGAAATTTTAAAGTGTCTGAAGCTGCAAAGGAACTGGCATTAGACTAAAAGCTGCTTATAAGTTTAATGATCAATGGAGAAAAAAATGCAGGAACCATCTTACCTGGTTATAAACCAGTTTTCAAAGTTAAGCGTAAAGGAAGTAACGTAAAACTGACGGGAGAACACTCACAATATTTAAATGAAATTGTTGAAAGCATCCTACTTGCATTGTGAAAGATGCTACAGAATCCCTTCGTGAAACTTTTCATGGCTTAACAGTTAACTTATCCACTGTACATCGTCACATTACTGAAAAGCTGGAATTCACTTTGACTCGCACACAAGCAAGATGTGTAAACCCGAAATTTTGAACAACGTAGACAATTTATTGAACATATCGATGCAATGAATGATGAAACCTTTTATAAAATAATATGCATTTTTGTGGACGAAAGCGGGTTCAAAAAAACATAATACGTCCCGTGGCATGGTCTAGGAAAGACGAAACCTGCAGAAGTAGATTTAAGAGCAGAAGGCACTAATCTGAGTATATCGAGTTGTATGTCAGCCTATGGATTGATTGCGGTTTCGCAACAAGTTCCAAAATCAAGCTGAAAAAAATATAAAACTGCTACTGGTATAAAAAGAGGTTTACCTCATGGAACTAATTCATTGCACTTTACATTGTTTGTAGAAGAAATCGTTTCTGTTTTGAACAAGCTTGGATTGAAGAATATGTACATTGTTATGGACAATGTTGCCATTCACAAAACACCAAAGGTCCTAAAAGCAATTAGGGATAGTGGACACTATGCTTTATTTCTACCCCCTCACTCGCCCGTGATGAGTCCTATTGAAGAATATTGGGTTAAAATCAAGTCAGTAGTATGCAAAATTCCAGTTGCAAAGATTGAAATGATTGCTGATAGAATAGAAGAAGCAGCAAAAACAGTTACAGCAAAAAACTGTAGAGGTTGGATTCGTCATTCCCCATAGGCAATTTCCAAAATATCGCAATATAGAGAGATTACAAATAAATAGTTAAATTATTTTGATATTTATTTCAGTAAAAACTTTTACTCTTCAACCTAAACACTAGTTCGCATTTGTGAAGAAGGGACCAAGAAGATGCATCCCAGCTTTTATCGCTTTCTTCTGTTAACTTTAATATGCTTGGGTTCTAGTTGTTTCTAGTGTTTCCGATGGAGGCTCGGAGAAGCGATACTCTACAAGCTTTTTCTTGTGTTCTTCTTGAAGTTCCAGCATGGTATCAGTAGTTTCTTCAAGTAAACTCTTGTAAAGTATAAAATTGTTACTTGCGTACTCTTCATTCATTACAGAAATCATTTTTTTTTTTTGTGAAAATTACCTTCATTGACCAGTAGAAGTTTATGATTCTTCATCTCGTTTTTTAAACTCTGGTTGCAAATGGAGTTTTCTCTCCAACCAAAGTTCATAAACTCTTCCTTCATGCTCGTATCTAAGGATCCATAAGTAAATCGTTTTTTTCTAGGCATTTAGTCGTTAATCACTTTGTAAATTTAGCAGAATTATATATTTGTACCTGTAGCATGAGTGAAGAAGACCTTCATCTGACCAAACTGTTCAATCGAGGCAAAATAAAAAGTATCTGCAATCGTTTTTAACATTGACAATGCTCCAAATAACCCCCTTGTGGTGGTCAAATGATACTTTTGAGCGATCAGTACACCCGAAATGAGATGATGTTTCAAATAATAAAATCTCTAGGCGATGAATGCCATAGAGTGTTATTATTCCGTCTGCCTTGTATTGTCCTGCATCATCTCGATACAAACCCGCAGAATCCAATTGGGTGGACATTGCTTTTAATGGTATTTCACCAACCGTGAACTCTGATTGACTTTTTTTTTCTCTAGTTTCAAACAATGCATTGGCTGTAATCTTTAAATATGGGTATATGTAACAAATCGTTGAATATTGATTCAAACTTCTTTAATATTCTGCTTTGTCTTGTACGAATTGTAGCTATTATAACAAATTATTATTAGATTTTTATACTTTATTTCTGTGTATTTCTTACCTAGCGTTAAATATTCCTTGGACGAATTCCATTGCTATTTCATCTTTCTCTTCAAATTCTGGAATATTTTTGATATTTCTTTTATACTCCTTTAAACTTTCCTATTATTGTATGATTAAATAACGTATAGCTACCATCGATTGGAAGTTATAACTTACACTATTCATGACTTTATTTACATATGGTATAATGGCTGCTGGAAGTGGGTATGGCTTTTCTTCTTCACGTATTTTTAAATGTCTAGCGTAAATATTTTCATCCAAAATAGTAATAAGCTTTATATGGATACACGTACAATATTTCTACTTTTTTTTTTTTAAGAATGAAGCGTATTCAATAACTTCCTTTGGGACATCAGAGTTAATGATCCAGTCTAGATCATCTTTGTAGTCCATCGCAACAACGTTGAATTTTTTGAGTTTGTTCAAGTCTTCATGACTTTGGATGTAATAGTTGAAAAAGTCCCATTCCGCCGCGCCATTTGTATGAAAAAAAAACTCTCTATTCTTATTGCTAGAATGGGGTGCTTTAAAATCTTTTAAATTATCGTCTAGTTTCATATTCTATTTGTTAGGAAACGAAAAAGAAGGTCAATCAAATTTAGTACTCTGCTCTTTTTTTTTTGCAAGTTGAGAGGGTTACACTGAAAATGCCACTGCATAAAATACAAAAGGTAATGGGTAGCAAAATGTCAGATAAAGAAAAATACATTCTTTAATGAATTTATGAGTTTTGATTTAATTGTATTATAGTATTGATTGAACGATTAAATATCAAAAGAGCAATCAGGAATTCCTTGTTTTCCAAGGGCAAATGGGACAAAAGCAATCAGAAGTGTCAAAAAATGGCAAAATAGGAGTATTTAGTATAGTTGCATTAAAGCGGATCATGTTTGGCAAAATCATCAGATACAATTGGCTAATGGAATAAAACCTCATCATTCAAAAATTGATTGATATGCCATTTCAGTTCAGTAAACTGCTTTCTTTTTTTTTCCTTTTCTTTTCTTACAAATACTCTCTTCATTGCAAACAAACATGATCGGGTCGGGATAAGTCGATTTGCTCTCTTATCTTGGTAACCGCTATCTTTGTACTGTAGGGCAAAAGCAAGGTATACGGATAGTTCGGTTGTGAGCAATCTCTGTGGGCTTGGTGGAATCCCTAATACGCGACGCAGCTAAGGCACGTTCCAGGAGCTGGCTTACTTGAGAATTGTAATGTTCACTAGTAAGTTGCTCATCGAGATTGCTTTTGTTTAATGTGATGCTTACACCAAATATATATCTATTTATATATAAGGTAAAAAAAAAGTTATTTTTTATTCATATTTTTTGTATTAATGTCCATCTTTCTTTTATATCTTATATAACTTCTTTATTGACTTGTTTTCCTTGATCTCCCGACTTTCCTTTGCCGTGTGTTGATATTACCATTGCGATGTCGGGAAGAGGCTCCTTTGAAATTTATTTTGGGCTATTTCCTTATTTTCCTTCTGGAATTCATTGTACTTTCACCCTTTCGTGATTAATCCTGTTAGTATTAAAGCTTGAAAACCAAGAAGTATTGAAAGTTTTCTTTGCTCAATAGCAACAATAATAATATATTTAAATAGACTTTTATATTATAAAGTTAGGAAGTAACACGTAGTGCTATCTTTAACCTTTAGTTCGATATGATTATGATGTTGCCTCTTAAGTTCTTAATTGTTGTTCCTAACTCACAGATTTGGAAAAGCTCTCAGGAAAAATATGCGTTGCTGACTCTTTTGAGATATTTATTCCGTGTGTTAACATCTTCTCTAAAAAGAAGAAGGCGTATTTTGCTTTGAGGATCATTCTAATGCTTATACATTTTCATTTGTTCAAAAAAAAATTCTATGAATCAGAAAAAACTTCTCTTGCTCAAGACTATAAATTCTATTTTCAAACGCAAATCACTGTAAATTAAGAAAACATATTAGAGCACCAACAAAGCTTTTCGTTCAAGAAGGTTTTCAACAAACTAGACTTTGGCCCGTTCAGCTGAATCCTGTTGAGCATGCTCAAGCGCTCGTAGCAACATCAAGCAGCCATCTACAGTAGACTCAGGTAAAATAGCCTCGGAAACTAAAGAGCAAGTATGAGCTTATTGCTTTTCTTTTTAAAACGAGTGGTATTAAAATGAATAGCCTAACGGAGACAATCTCAAAGTTCATAAAGACGACCTCCTGTTGGAAGACGTCGAGTGCAAAGATAAATTGCTAAAGTTTAGGATCTCAAGAAATGTGTGTCTGACAATCTTCCTAAAGACAGCTATCTATCGACTTGCATTGAAAGTACTCGGGAGAGATTTCTCCGAGGGAAAGCTATCTTTTCGAATAGGCTAGAAGGCACTTTTCATTTTTGGGGAATTGAACTCAATGATGGCTTATTCTTACAAGAAGATCGAGTCACTTTATTGTCTATTTCTGCGACTTAAGAATAGAGGACGAATTGGATTTAAGCAGACTTATCCTGATATTGATAGTGCCACCCTTTTTTTTTTTATTTCATGTCATTAAGATACGGATGTTTCTTATCTGATTGCGGAAGAAAAGTCAACGGCCATATAACTTGATCATTCAACAGTTTCATGATGAACTTCAGATGGCATATAGAGGTGGGGTGTATCTAAGGCTGATTTGCTAAAACCTGGTAACTCTTTTTGAACTTGAGCGCTTTCAATTCTTCCTTGAATTGTATCACCTTTGACATGATCGTCTTGAACTGGAAGCATTTACTTTGAGCCCTGTAGAAAGACGAAATGATATTCAATCGACTCTATGTTACATTTCGCTATTTGAAAAAAAATGATACAAGTGATGTACCCACAAGTATTTACACATACAACATCCATCATTGAGACACATTGTTGGACAAGCATATAACGATCCTTGAGAGGAAAGATTTTCTGAAGAAAGGAAACATTCCCTTTGCATTTCTCCCAAACGGTAAGGGGATGCGTGCTTTTTCTAATAATTCATTGCGACAAATGAATGCGAGGAAAATAGTGCAACAAGTCCTTCTTTTTTTTTTAAAAAAAGTACCTTCATACTTGTGCTATTCTTTCATAAGAATGAAAGAGAGTACTATACTTTCTACGGCCATGGAATGCTCATTGCTTGGTTGGAAGGCCAAGCTTACTGTCAACTTCTTGCTGAAAAGAATGAAAAAAGGAAATGAGGTGAGTTGATTAGCAAACAACACAATAATACAGCACGATCTGATTACACACTATGGAATGAAGAAGCAGAAGAAAAAAGAGATTTTTTTTTATGAATTAGGTAGTCTGTACACCCTTGAATAATACTATCTGTTACAAGAGTAGTGTATAGTAAAATGTGCGTTGAAATGTAATCCGAATAGACCTTTATAACCTTTTCTTAGCGTGTTTCCTCTTTCTCTTTAAAATTTGTGCACACACTTATAGCTACACATTTTTCTTATAGCTCGCATTCCATTCTAAATCATTGTTTGTCTCTTCCTCAGGCTTGATAAGATCCATGACCCAAAGTCATGAAAGTCGATTTTGCCTATAAACTCACTTTCAGCTTTGCTCAGGTTATTATCAATCAGCTGGGTGGTACAAATAAATCACAGACTACAAGTGTCATGAATGGCTGCAAACAAGTGATTGAGTGTATCAGATTGCCACAGATGTATCTTTTTGTTTATAGAGTACTTGGCCAACAAGAACAGATACAAAGCCAATAGTCATTTGCAGTCCGGTCTAGCTGAATGTCTGTCGGTCTTGATATGACTCAATTAGGAACAAGCTGTGAAAGATTCTAACAAAAACGGAGAGAGAAACAATCGCATCTGCTTAACAACTGTAGACCATATATAGCTTACATAGTCGAGGTTGTCACGAAGAATCTTAAGGTGCTGTGGCTGAAGTATATCAACATTACATGAGTAAAGCTTTTTGACTGCATTCCATTTCCTCACATTCTGTCAAATCTCTCTTTTTTTTTCTCTCTATTTAATCACAAATTTAAGCTGGTATCTGAGTACAAGAGACAGTATTCTGCTGTTGCAACAAATAGCCGTTTTACTAGTTGTTCGCTAAAGCATCATGTATATTGTTTGGATAACGGGAAGAAAGAAAAGAGAGGAATTACAATGCTCGTTTTGCCTGCAAAACCATTGATTTATCAGTAGAGACTGTTAGAGTGTGCTAGAAAGAATGCTGCCACACCTCAAACTTGATTCCCTTTCTTTGTCCTTTTTTATCTTCTTCTCTTGTAGAGTTCATTGTCATGAAAACAATCAAGTTCTTTTTCGGATTGTATACCTAAACAACATATGCTATTTTAAAGCAACATTATCTGAAATCGAAAAAACGAGAGCCATCTCTTTGACAATCGTTGATCATACAAATATTATTTGGTTGTCTTTATTGAATCAAGAGCATGATTGTATTCAGATGCTTCCTGTGTGTAAGCTTACTATGTATTTGGCTGCTTCATGACAATGCTATCAGCATGTTTTTGTTAACAATTGTCTTGTCTTATACAGGCATAGCTACACTGTCACAATTGGAACATCGACACATCCATACTTGCATCAACTTACACAGTCAAGTTCATGTGTATTGTTTTGATAAAGAAACAAATGGCAATCATCGTTGTCTTTTCAACAAAGTCATGATGTATCACATAAAATGAATCATCGTGATCCAAACTTATGTGGATCATTCTTTCAATCAAACATCACTGCTTTTGTTATAGCTATCGTCAGCATTAACTGAAGATATGCAAATCAGTATAATTGCATCAGATCATTTGGTACAATAGGAGACTACCTCTTTTTCTTCCATCTCATAATTAGTTTTGTCATAACTTTCTGCATACCTAAACAAATCTATGAAAACTCAAAGTTGTCAGTGTGGCTTTTGCCGTGATAGTATTATAGACGAATACATTTTTAGGTGGGTTTGTCCTAATCTTGTACCAACAAGTTGAGACATTAGAATCCTGATAAACTTGACCTACTTGACGAGATAAAACAAAAGCATCATATTATGAGAAAATCTACAAAGAGCCTTTTTTTTTGCTTTTATAAGCATAGTCATGGTATTAATTCTATCTTTCTAGTTCTCAAGTACTTTGTAGTTAGAATCTCCAAAAAGAAAAGAAAAAAAAAGTTGACCAAATGACAGTTTTGATGGTTTGTAGAATTGACATGTATTTTAGTGTAACAAGACAAAGAAGAGAAGAGGAAGAAATTAAGCTCTGTGAAGTGCATCTCATCTTCTCCGCCTCTCAAAGCCTAATTTGCCGATTGCTTACGTCGACATTAGCTGACTCTGAATTTGTGGCCCATGGTTTAATGTCAGTTTTGATTTTCTTTCTGACCTCTTTTTTTTTTCTTTTTCTTTACGGAAAGCTGCATGGAAAGAAGTACGGCAAACTTCTTGATGTGCTGGTTAGTACAGCAGTCTATATGCGTCAGTATGGCGCATATAGGTCTTGCGTGAGTGGTGTGTGATGGTGATGATGATGATGGAGTTGTTGTAGATGGTTAGGGCCAGAAGATGGGCCAAGTTATTTCTCCAAGAGTCTTTAGGTTGTTGGAGAACGCGTGGGGTACGCGTCTCTCTCAACCGGGTCTCCTTGACTCCTGCTAAACACAGAAAAGTATTTTGCTGGTTTGCCGACATCCTTTATCACTTGTTTCTCGAGAGGGTACTTCTGTCTTGGCACTTGAAAGTAAAAAAGAATGCCGACTTCGGTTGATCTATTCTTAACAGACGTACTACTTCAGCTACATGCCATACAGGTCAGAACCATCTCTCTCCCTTCTTTCCCTCATTCTTTTGCTGTTTCTTTAGGCAGCATTTTTTATTTATTTATTTATCCATTTATTATACATAATGAAAATGAAAATGAAAATGGTCCTTTTGGGTGTTCCGATAGATATGTTTAGTCTACAAAAACTACAGCAAATAAAAAGCAATTCGCTCTTTGTTTTATCCTATTATATGAACTCATTTAAACAAAAAAAAAAAAAAGATAGATAAAAAGAAAAAAAAAGAGAGAGAACGTATTGTATGCTTTTGCAGCAAATTGCTATAGTTGACATATTCTGTCTTTTGTACATTCCAACAGCCACTTTTGTAACATCATCTGTTTGCATAAAAATGATAAGCCTCTTTTTGGATTTCCTCTTTTTCTCAATCCAGACTAAAGAGTTCGACATGATCTATCCAACAACTCCTATTTTTATATGAACTTTTTATCTTCTTCTATCTCAGGCCTCGCAAGTCTTTTGCTTCTCATTTGAAGGATGGTATGTTCTAGTATGATTTGTTTCTAGCATTAGATAGCATGGAGAAATAGAATGGCATGAAAGACAGAGATGTAGAGAGGATGTAGAAAAGGCAGACAAGTAAAGAGCTAACAACAAAAGATACACGATAGACAGCAAAAGCACTGAAAGGACTTGAGATGCTCAGTAGAAAAAAATGGTAGCCCGTCATAGCTACAGCTGTCGCCAAGAAAGCAAGCAAGGCTATTCCCAAAATGTGAACAAAGTTGACTGAAGAAAGGCGACTACATGATGCCATTGTTTTATTGCTTGCCACTTTGCAAATGCCTCAGGAGAGAAGAGAAGAGAAGAGAAGAGGAAGAGAAAAAAGAAAAGAAGAAGGAGAAATAAAAGACTGGATTAGATAGGATTCGCCTTGTGTTACCTTCATTCAAGAGGAGTCAGCCTGTCAAAAAGATGTTTGTCGGCATGAACTACAGTTGCCTCGGCAAACTTTACTAGTGTCTGAGAATAGCTTTTTTATGCTTTTGGGACAATTCTTTTCAGCACTTTGGCTGAGTTAACTTTGATAGCAACTCACAATATAGCTCAGCAAACAAGCAAATGAGCTTTTCGATTTTTGGTTCTAGGGTTTTTTTTTATTTCTTTTGTGTCCTTTCCGTTTGCTATAGATCATCTCTCGCCTTTCCATACTTTCTTTTCCTGATCTTATTCATTGACTACCTGAGTTCTTCAGAGACGTCTCTTACTCGCAAATGTATTCAATCAGAACCATACAAGGTTGTATCAGCATCGACATTCTCAATCACCTAAACGCTCACACACACACACATACATTCATACATACTTGGATATAATTCAAAGAGTCATCCTGGATCCAGATAAGAATACAGAAGGTGGCAAACTAGACTCAGCCTGAGTACTGTGTCTATCTTGTTGCAGAAGATCCAGTCTGATCGGATTAGCTTTACAACCCTTCGATCCATTCTAACTATGTACTTGTGTAATTTACTTGTGTTCATTTCTTTTCTTCTCTGCTCTACTCTGCTCTACTCTGCTCTACTCTGCTCTACTCTGCTCTTCTCTGCTCTTCTCTGCTCTTCTCTGCTCTTCTCTGCTCTTCTCTGCTCTTCTCTGCTCTTCTCTGCTCTTCTCTGCTCTCACTTTTTGCTTTGCTTCGTTGTCTGTGTTCTTTGATTCTTCTCGGTCCTTTGATGTTGTGACGACCTTTCGCTTGGCTTATAGTAGATCCGACTCCTAGTTGCTTGTTCTTCTCTGCCCTCTGCTATTCTACATCTTCATCCTTGTCATCCGTCCAACCATCAGACCATCAGACCATCTGATTGTATACCGCCTGTTCCAATGACCAAAGCTGATTTCTTATCGCCAACTTTCACAGATAGAGTCGAGCCATCATACATGTCACTCACTGTTTGCAATGCTAGCATTGCTTGGCTCCTAACATATGAACTGCTCACTCTTGCTGCATCGTACAAAATACCTGGCTCATTTGTTTCCACCATAGATAAGAAGATGAAACGAAAACGAAGAGCGGCCCATTGCGATCTCAGTGTCTATGACAGCCTATTGTCAAGAACAGATACCTTCAGACTTATGATCAGTGACACTAGCAACATATCATGACTGATGGCATTCGAGTGTGCAATCAGCATCAACGAGATCCACAATACGAGTGCTTTTTCTTGAGCGATGATAATGATGGTGACAGTGATGGTGACAGTGATGGTGTCGGTGATGGTGTTGTTGCTACTACCTGATTGTCCTGGTTTAGTTGCACCTACACGATTGAATCGTTAATGACCAGAAGAGGCGTGTCTGGTATATAGCTTATACATCGTTAAAGAGATAGAGTGATAAAGAGAAACAAAACATAGACGAAAAAAAAAGCTGGAAATGCGTTGAGAAAATAGAAGTCTAGAGCAATCACTACGGCTGAAGGGGAACAAGATAGAGGAATACTGTCTTGACTTGTTGTCTCTGCCATCACGTTCGGTTGGGTCTCTTTCAACCTTTCAATCTTTCGATCTTTTGTTTTTTCCATCTTTTTCTGTTGTTTGTTTTGATTTTTCCAGAATCAACCAAGTGATGGCAGCTCAAGCCAGACACGGAAACTTAGTCGAGTGTTCTGAATAAAATTGGCGGTCGAACTGAAAAGTCAGTGAAAGCGCGTTGAAGCAAAAGCTGTGTTGAGCACCTTTGGATCTAAGGCCAACAAACAAAAAGAAAAAATAAGAACAACGAAATCAAAAATAAAAATACCACAATGAACGCAAGCCTTCTCATTCCTCCGCCAATCAGCTCCATTTGAGAAAGTACTCGGAGTTCTCGCAATTCATTGGATGTTACGCTGCACCAAGTTGAGAGCGAACAGCACCTCAAAGTGTTGTGCAACTGATAAATTAGGAACAAATGCAACACAAGATGGGTATGACAAACCAAAAATGAGTCTAAAATCTATCGTGAGGTGCTACAAAAAAATCAGCCGGAACGGGAATGCTGACATTGAACTATTCGGATGTTTATTTTTCCTAGGTAATTTTTTTTTTGTTCATTTTACTTTTTTTTTTATTATTCCTCATTATTCATATTATTTCTTGTTGATGCCGAAGATGACTATTGACTGTTAATAAGTGCTGCTTCTACAGTTCTTGTTCGACACCGAGGTTCTCTTTTGTGTAGATGCTTTACTCAGGCACAAAACAAGAGACGCGTAGAGCAGTTGATCATTGCAAAAAAGAGAAAGAAAAGGTAAGTTGCATTGGTAAACACAGGTTGATAGAGTCTGGATAGATGCCAGCTTTATTTGTTTTTGTTTGCTTTGGGGTTTATAGCGCTTATGCCCACACTTACACTTACACTTGCTAGTTTATCTTTTAGATTGTTGTTTAAAATAAAGGCATGCGCATGCACTTTATTTTTTAGTGGTACCTTTTTTGTTGTTGATGATTCACGCGAGTTTTGGTTGCAATCTATTCCGTGGCTCTTATCGTTCTATCGTTTGTTCTTTCGCTCGTTCTTTTGCTCTTCTTTCTTTAGCCCTTACGACAAATAGTTTCAGCCTGCAAAATAGAATTCTGTATGGAGGTTTAGAGATGTTAGAGAGGAAAAAAAAAAGGACATTGAAGCTGTACGTTGCGACAGACAGACAGCCAGACATACAAACAGACAAACAAAATGTCGAGTTGCAAAGCAGAGGATTGGTTTAAGATTGCCCGAGAAAGAGATGAAGGCAGAGTAAGAAAGTAAGAATGATAGGTGGAACGGTTGAGAGGATGGTTGAGAGAATGCCTGTATCAGCTCAGTAGGTGTCTGTTTGATTAGCAGTCTGTTTAACTAGTCTATCCAGCATTGGTCATCATGGAACTACAGCCTCAGTGAGTGTGATGGATGCAATCTCGTGGCCATAGACACTGATGAGAACGACAAAGGGTTGTCTGAGCATCGTACAATTTGTGACAAGGACGAGGCGATCTGAGGGTATGAGAGGATGATAGAGCATCTGAAGCGAAAACACGGTATATGTTTCGTTCGGTTGCAAAGAACTGTTTAGTGGTTTATCCACTAAACACAAAGCAAACAGTAGATGCCGACATCCTTTGAGTCATTTGTAAAGAAAAGAAAGAAAGAGGAACCAGTGCTGGGCGATAACATTTGATCGAAAGAGTTGGTGTCTGGAGAGTTTTTTTTTATTCAGGAATCGAGAGAGAAGAGAGATCTTGTTCAAATAGAGATGCCTTCAACTGAAGATCTGGACTCAAGCATTGTGTAACGACGTTTTCTTTTTCTTTCATGTTTAAGGATTTATTTGTCTGATTGCGATTTTATGGTATGTTTGACTTTCAGAGATGAGATGGTATCATTGTAGATTGGTATTCCTTTTTTCTTTATTGATATGCTGTATCGTAAACAATTGTCTATAAAAGCGTGGTGTGGTCCATTAGAGAAGTTGTTATGTTGTACCTTGCTTTGTCTGTTGATGCGAGTATTCGGGATGCTTGTGATTTTGATCTTAGAGTAAGGGCATTTCTTTTTGGATGCAAAAAAAAAGTTAAAGTCTTGTTTCATTGTCTTTATCTGGTTGTTAAGGATGTTCTAACTAGCCTGTACATAACCTCAAAGACAAACAATTCTTAAAGGTCTGTTTCTCATATCAGCTACAATGTTTGATTGTTCTGGTGATGTAACAAGCATAGTGAGCTTGGATGAGGGTGACTATTGCTATGTGGTATGCCACAACATTGTTGATTCACAAAAACAAACTGGAAATAATATCGCCAGTATCAATAGCTAGTACGAAGCTCATCTAATGGGTCTTATTTTGTGTGCACCTCAGATGCATCTCTTTGCATGACTTAGCTTGTTGTTGATAATCTACTCTAGATCAATAAGTACTCTGTACCGTCCATTACTTTACTGCTCAACAGCTCAGACTGTAGTTTTAATCTACTCGCTTGTGTGTGTCATTATTTGCTTGGTTATGTATGTCATATGTATCTAATACTGACCACGCTCGTTGCGCTTTTTTTGAATGAGTGATGCGGCTAGTCAGTCATCACTGTGATGATGTATGTCTGTAAGTAAACCAGCTCTTGATTCTGCAAACGCTTTTGTTATACCAATAGACAGATGGCTGAGAAAAAGAAAAAGAAAGATACAAAGGACTGATGTACAAAACTGGATCAATTTCTACTATAGATTAGAGCGTGATGATATCTACAACACTTGCTAATGCGTGTAGATTTATATGCATGCTTACTTTACGACAGTGCTAAACAAGAAAGAATAGTGTAAGAGTAGGCTACATGATCTATTTATTGGTCTTGATGAGAATTGTTTGTTTGAAACAGAAAGAGAAAGAAACTCGATACAAAGACTATATGATTATTCTTGATAGCATCATTGCTAAATGTATATGCTCTTATTACTGACTTTAGAATAAACATAACCGACTCTTTCTTTCTGTAAAGAGTGACAAAGGTAAACCTGCATTCTACTTGATTGTTTGCCGCCTTTCGTCTCTTGAGTAGTTTACTGTCTTACTTGGGCTGTATTAGTTTTGTCCCACTGTAAGTATTTTAAACTTGTTGGCATCTATCAGTGAAAAGTCAATTGCTGCACTTTTTACTTTCTTTATTACAATATTAATACCTTCAAAACCTTTCGCTTTTCAAACCTATTATAAGTGCCTTGAGCATTTGAATATGTTGCCAAGTTTTGTTTATTTCTTAGCTCTTTGTGACATACATTTCTGAGCTGATTGTTACCATTCAATTGCTAGTCAGTATCCAGGTAAACGATAGATGTTGTTATCTGTGTAAAGCAATGAAAGAACACCTCAACGCTATAAAATAGAATTATGCGAAAAGAACAACAAAACGGTTGCTTTTAGCGATTGCTTTACAGAGTAATGTGTATCCTTTATATCATGATATGCTAATTGGCGCTGCCCTTTCTTTTTCTTTCTTGGAGCCAAATTTTCTTATTTGTACACAACTCTTGACGTCTTTTCATGTTAATCAAGGTTTTGTTCTGTTCTGTTCATGTCTTTGTCAGATAGAATTGTAATCAGAAGAGTGTCACTCAAGCTTATACAGGTTCTTTTTTGCTTTTTCCCTTCTTTTGTTCTTTATAAACTAAATGCACTGCACAGCATAAAAAAAGTGTCATTAGTAGTTTCATTAAGTGACGCAACTAACTCGCTATCTCATGCTAATTTCAAGATACACCTAACGAACTATCATGCGTATCTAAACAAGTACTTTCTTTTTTTACTCATTTCCGAGCGGCCTTTTAACTTGGGTGATTTCTCTTGTTTTTCCTTTTGATTTTAGCCTTTTTTTATTCCTTTGTTGACACAAGTAAATAGCGCTCTCTTTGAGCTTCACATTCATACCAATATAGTCTATAGAGGTATCAATACTGACAGAAAAAAACACAAGTCTTGTTCTTTCGTAATGAACACGATGGTCTCCTCTTCCCCCTCTTTTTTCTTGACTATGTCTAAATATTGCAGTTTGTGCAACCTTATAAACTGTTTTAAACACAAAAATGGAAATGAATGTGAGAGAAAGTTATAGAGAGTAAAAGAGAGAGAGACGTGGTAGGAAGGTGTACAAGGCCTATCATTGGTTATAATCGGTTATCATTGGTTATCATTACATCACCTCATTAGCTAAAGCCAAGTAAACAAAACTGCTAAAGAGCGTCACTTTCTCATGGGCTTTGTAAGCTTGCATATATAATGAAAGAGAGAGAGACGCGTTCCCTTCTTTTTTCCTTTCTTTTCTTTTCATCTATTTAAAATTTATTATAATAATGTCCTGCTACAAACCAAATGCTGTCAAGCCAACAAATATCAACCAATACATCCAATTTGGGGTTACTAATAACATTGGTAACCCTAACCAAAATGTTGGGTATCCCTTTTTGGGATCTTACTACACCTCCGTTTGCCTTCCTCCTGCTTCTCCTTTTCCCGCTCGTCCTCTTCCTGCCCGCCCTCCTCCTGCTTTTTCTCCCTCTTCTTCCTCTGCTCCCTCTGCTCCTTTGGATCCTATGGATCCTATGGATCCAAACTCTCCAATCGCTCTTTTCCTTCCCCGACATCTCCGACCTCGCCCACCACCACCACCACCATCACCACCACCTCAACCAAGAAGATTTGGTAATGCCGTTCCTGTTGCCCTTCTGGTAACAATTGTTTTGGGATTTGCTTTGGAGTTTTTTTTAGTACAAAATGTACTTGTTAAAATTTTTTTAAAAAAAATTGTTAAAAAAAAAAAAGCAAAATGCTTTTGTTAAAAATAAATGTAAATAGTTTCTCTCTCTTTCTTCTCAATTTCAGTCTGTCATCTGTGCTTGTTGTAGTAGTTTAGAACTTGTAAGTACATCACAAGTACAAACCATTTCATTTTATTATTTATGACTTTCTATGGCCAAAGATCAAGATACAAGTAAGGCGATTGCGATGGGTCAATGCTGGCTTTATCTTTTTATTCTGATGAGACTATATCTGATCCAATAGCAATTCAAATGTCAACCAACATCAAGCTTAACCGACAAAAGTGACCATAGTACACAGACTTTGTTTTTGTGGATAAGGTAATTGATCTGTACATTGCTGAATTCATTTTGATGTGACAGTGTATAGATAGAAACGACATCTGATTTATACCTGAGTAAGTGCTATACAAACTGTCAAGCATTGTTTTGCCTCAAAATGTTGGAGAAATAGTGGTTTTTAGTCTCTTGCAATACAATCTGGTAGCATGTTTTGTTTTTGTTGATTGTTGTCTTCTTGTTCCCACTATTTTGCAAAATGTGATTGGTCAGACTAAAATACATACAAGATATCTATAGTCGACTAAACTGCACCTGTCTTGCTTACATGAACATGACACTAGTTGTAGCTTGGTTTCATCAACTGATGGTAAACTCAAGCCACAAGAAATGGCAAACCATACTCAGGCTGAAATTTGGATGAATTATTTGGATGTGTTATTTGAATGTTAACCACTCTGGTATGCACTCTATGCGATAGCAGCATAATTACTTGCATAGTAATGTCAGATAGTCTGGTCATAGAATGGATGGGTGTCATATTGAATGGGCTTGTGTCAGTTGCTTTAGATGCTGCATACAGTGATCAGATACTGTTACAGATGACCTGAACATTGTATGCACTTATAGCATCAGTAAAGTACTCGTGTCTTGTTTGACTTACTCTCTTATAGTAATCGTGCTTTGGAACGATCAACTTTATCTGTCCATTGCCATAAGCAAATGTTCTGATCATCACAATTGCCTTTGCAAAGGCATCGCATTGTCTTTCTTGGTTTCACGTATACAGCATTAAAGCTCTTTGATGGTTTTGTTTGAGGTAATCCTTTGCTTGTTCAGGCTGATCTAAATCCATGTTCACTCATCAATCAAGTAGAAAGATAAACTTATTTCTTGCTTGATTTTGCAGCAACCAGTTATAACTTGCGATATGTCTGTTACTCCTTTAGATTAGACCATACGTTGATAGTTCAGACGTTGAAGACGACTATGTTGCATATAAATTCACATGACTTTACAATCGGTAAGATTATCTATAAACAAGTAATTCTGTCTAGTCAAACTTCTCATTGAAATGCAACAAAAGGCAAAAGCTTATGTGCTTTTATTAGGATCAAGAGATTACCTATTACTGACTTGACCCATGCTTCCACTTTGAACAACTCAGTAATACGAGTCAACTTTTTTAGCTATTTTACTTGATTGATTTAAAACACATTCCAAGGTCTCTCAGCTTGAACTGGCCGCCTCAGAAACATGACCCAATCAAGCCTTTTAGCATACAAACAGATGCTATTGTTGTATTGATAAGTCTACACAAAATGATTGAACATCTTTTTTTTTTCGCTCAATGTAAACAAACTGAGTTCTATATGAGTCTTATGTCAGCCGCATACAGAAATCAGCCATTTGTATGTAGAGATATTACAAACTCTACGCTACAACTTGGCTATCAACAAAGACTCAATATACATTCAAATCAAGATGGTGCGTTCTAGATACGAACTGACCGGCAATGTTGGTTGGGCATAACAACATTCGTTAGCTTCTATGTCACATGCAAGGATGTCCAAAGCATCAGCTAGTGCTTTTTTTTTTGCAATGCATATACGCAGAATTACATACGCTAACAATGCATTGTTAGAACTGTAACTCTTTAGATCTAGTAAACATATGAAAAGCTATGATCAAATACAATGTTTCATTTCATTTCATTTCATTTACTTGCTAAATTATCGGAGTTAAAATCTTTTCTTTTCTGTCCGTTTTGATAGCTGACTCTATCGCCGCTAATACGCTTTGTTGATACTTCTGCTTTCTAACATAGTAATCAATCAGCCATATTATGAAACTATAGTTATACACGGAGATACCTCAACGCTCATAATAGCAACTTTGTCAACTTTAGCATCTGGGAGATGGTGAGATGGTGAGATGGTGAGATGGCGAGATGCTTTTTGCTCGAAAACGTTTAACGAAAAAGGGTATAGACAGATTATGATACACCACGACTTGTTATTTTGTGCATGAACATTGGAACATATGTTACCATTATGTAGTCTGAAGGATACGAAGGCAAGCGAATTCCATATAAATATAGCTTGGGTAAGAATAATAGTGTCAAGTCGGAAATGTCGAGATGCAAAATACAAGTGTTAAGATGTCAACATGTCAGCTCAATAAACAATTTGCTAAATTGCACTGACTGTACCAACAAGTAAAAAAGACAAACGACAGGAAAAGGCAGAGGTCGAAAAATAAGTGAGAGACAAGAAAGTTGAATGATGATCAGGACAAGCCATTGTGTGCTGATGCTCTTATAAGAAAAGCAGATAGAGAACCTGAGAAAACTGACTACATAGTATTGGTTCATTGACAATCCAGCTGAAGACTGACTAAATTATTTTGGTCAAGTCTAATAATGAGTAAAAAACACTCTAGCTGTCTAGACATCTCTGAGTGATAGATATACATCGTGTGATAAGATATTTATGCTTTAAGTCAAAGAATGATAGTGTAAGCATTGGATTCAAAATGAACAAGTACCTTAGCTATCGTATGACTCTTGTTGGATCTGTCAATAGAGTGAGATGATGAGTTGGCTGTGCAGTCTGTATATCAAACTAAGAATAGTACTTTTTGTATCAGAGTAGTGGCTTCTTACCATCCATCAGTATGAGCTATCACATTACCTAGTTCACTCAGTATAGATGCAGTGTGTGTAGCATTCATTGTTATTATAACAGCAGCATCACAAGTACTGATTAAGCCAGACGACTTGTTCAAAAGACACAAGCTATAACGAAGTCTAAGCTTTGCTGTCTTGCTTGATCATGAAGGGTTAGAGAAGTGTGTGTTTTGTATCGACTAAACAAGTGAACACCACAAAAGTGTATAATTATTGGCTTGATAAGTTTTTTTTTGGTAGTAAAAGCAGAGACAATGAAAATCATAAAAAGCAATGGAATAACAACCCAAAAAAGGAAACCGAACGATTTATTCTCCCGTTTGATTTCTTCGATCTATTATTCTTTATTTTCATTGTCTTGGTTTTTATTCTCTCATCGACACACGCACACGCACACGCACACGCACACGCACACGCACACGCACACGCACACGCACACGCACACGCACACGCACACGCCACACGCCACGCACACGCACACGCACACGCACACGCACACGCACACGCCACCCACGCCACCACGCACACGCACACCACACGCACACGCAACTACTGTTGTATCAAATACAGAGTGGTTTCCATTCCTTGTACATGATGATAAGAATCAATTTTTTTAACCTGTATCGTAACAAGCCCTTTTATTAATTCCAGGTGTCAGAGAACATGTACTGACCAAGTTCTTTGGTGTTATATAATGGTTTCATTTTGGCTCACCAAAGATCTACACGAGATCAAGAATTTACTTGTTGTGTGGGATTAAAAAGCTCAATGACCCAAGGAAATAATATTGGTTAGTATTACCTATAGATCCATTCATACTTGGTTTACATAGGAGGGAGAGGACAAACATCTGTTTCACAGCAGTTGAGCTATACAATGCTTACTCTTCTCTCTCTCTCAAATCAAAAGATATCAATTGCACCATAACTACAAGATGGTTGAATATGACAATAGAAAGAGCGAGAGTGTGAGAGAGAGAGAGAGCAAATCAAGATCTATATTAGACTAGATGGTATAAACAAACAAAAATAAAAGATCAGAATCATGTCGACACAAAGAACGATTTCTATTTTTGGTAACTGAATGTTATGCTATGCAGTGAATTAGGTGACCATACAACCTCTTTGAATTACGGATACTGATATAGCTTTTTTTTGGCAGCTGTTCAAATATTGGCCGCTTCTATGCCGCTTAAAACGGGGATCAGCATTATTGTGGATCAGCTTTATTAAGGGTTAATATTATAGTCAGTCAGCATCATAGTCGATCAGCATGATTGTCAATACTGGAATATGCTGTGCGAGCTTACGCCATTAACCTTTTTTTCTCTTCCCATTCCTGTGAGCGTGTGCATACAATGTCTTCTAACCTTATGGTTACTAACTATGGCTTCTATACATGTACATATATATGTTAAGTTGTTACAGTCTCAAATAGATATATGCATGTATATATCTGTTTATTTTCTTATTTGTACATATCAATTATTATCCATAGCCTTTGTAAGAAAGTATCAAGATTTGAGCAGTTAGATCTACCAAATAAAACATTAACGATAGTACATGTTTATCATATCTGACGTCTAATAAAGAGTAAAAAAAATCTTCCCTTAGCGTGGGTGAACACTAAGTACTCTATTTTCTGCATCTTTTTCCTTTTTCTTTTGATCATACTTTTTTTTTGAGATATGCTTTGGCCCATGTTGTTTTTAACTTTTATTCGTTATAGCACAAAAAAAGTATCGCATGTTGTACACAGCCTACATTTGATCCTGTATGACACATAAATTAGATATGAAAGAGTACCTAGTTACACGACCTTTCATCAGTATTTAGAGACAGATTGATGCCTAGCCTAGTCTAAACAAAAGGGCAAATTCTGCTTTATTAAAATTAGAACACCTGAATCGAAACAGTTGCGTCAATGATAACCCTTGGTCAATGCGCAATAGATATCAATTTTTATCCGAAACAGCCATTTAGTTGTTATCAATTGCATTCAGTCTGAATGAAGGTTGCTACTCAGCTTTCAGTTGGCAGAGAGTGGATTTGTTTTTATGTGTTGAATCACCTCTACCTTAGACTTCATTTCTACTTTCTACATCATCTTTGTTTTTTGCATTTTCCTTGCCTTTTGAATTATCGTCATATATTCTTATCTCTCTGTTTCGGCGTCTTGTTTCTTGTTATGATTTGACACGCTTGCACTTCAATTACAATAAACATTTGTTGGAAAATTCAGGATTGGTAGATTGCACATTACGGCATGTTTTGTACACTTGATACTTGTTTTTTTGTCTTATACATCACCATTCATAAAGTATCACTGTGGAATCTCACAGTTGTTCTTTTGATTTCGCAGGGAAAATGGCATGTCGTTGTCTTATACGAACATAGTCACACGTTCTCAATTGCAGCTATGATTAACACTGTTCCCATTTCAATGTTGGTAAATCTATGTTTGCACAAATGTACTTATACAAATTCATATGTATGATTTCTAAAGAACCAAAGCATAACAATAGACATAGTCATGTCAATAAAAGGATAAAACGCATATAACACGAATGACCATGATCCAAATACATTTGGATTTCCTTCCCATCATACTTTTTTACTTTTATTACAATTCTTAACAGCATTGACTAGAATTATTCAAATTAGTATAAATGCATCAGTCTGTTACACACAATAAAGAATTGACTTTTTATCCCGCCATGAATTTCTAGCTGATTGAACAGCTGTATGTCTGGTTGAGCAAAGTCTCTTTTTAGATCTAACCACTAGTTTTATCATTGGTATAATCTCAGCTACAAAGTTGTTATATTGTTCAGTTACCATCCCACATTTCTCTTTTTCTTTCTCCGGTGTCGTGTTTGGCTTGTCTGAACATGAATTCCTTAAGAATTGAAGTCTATTTTTGTATATAAAGATCTACATCATAATTGGATCAAGTAATCCTACCAACATTATGTCAGTCCAGAATGATTTCATAAGCAAGTGCTATGAATCTGGACTAAAGAAGATGATAAGCAATAAGTCTTGCTAAAGAAAGTAAAATGTCAATATGTCATTAAAGGTGACACAGACTAGTCTATGACATTGTTCTCTTGAATATCCAGATTTAGTAAAGAGTAAAGACTAAAGGAAGTCAAAGATGTAATAGCAATAGTAGATAGCAATTGGTATAAATACTCTCATTTATTTTGTTCATAATAAAGGCATACGTAAAACAGTCTCAAACTATTTACTATACTTGTCCCCTATATTTCTTTATATCTAAATTTACCTAAATATCACATCCGGTTTCTTTCGTAGCTTTACTTGGCCCTATTCTCTAATTTGAAATTGAGCGACAGCATTTTTAGAAGTATTCCGTTGCAAGTTAATTACACTCAAGGGTGACATTAACCTTATGATAGTAAAAGATGTTGCTCTTGTTTTGGGAGTTTTCACTATTGAAGTCATGCCCACAGGTGTTTATGTCATAGTATGTTTTCGTGTTGATGTTGAAGCCCGACTCATCAGTGAAAACACAATTAATTACGTAGTCCATATCAGTTTTCAAAACTGGTTACTCACTGAGATCTAGCCTCTATCTTTGTACCACAGTTGCGCTCTACAGGTCATATACAAGCTCTCTTCACCGACACACTACAGTGAGCGGTAACATGTTTGTAAAGGGAAGATCTCGATACGTCCAAGTTTGTGAACTGACTAGCAAGTCCCTCCGTCATTTCATCCAAAACAATGCCTAGTCTTTGGCCAATCTAAGATTGTTTGATATAAGAACACTTTTAATACAAGAGTGCAATCTTTTGACTTGAAAAATCGCTTTAAGCGCCCAAATGGTATTTAGTTCAAGAGTGTGCTCAATACAAGAGTGCATTTATCAAGAATAAGAATACTCTTAAATAAAGCAACGAGTGTACTTAAATTTTAGTTAATAAGGTTTACGAGATATTCCTTTTGTTCTGAGTCTATTGTTAAAGGCCTTCTAAACCGTCTTTCACTTACGAGCTTTCTCAGGTATGGATCTTTACCACTCTCTTTCGTATGTCATGTTTGAGCAATACGTGGGATTATTTTTAATTCTTTGGCAGCTCTACGAGTTGAAAGATCCTTCTCAAATATATGACAATAAAACTTTCTATATATTCTTCCTTACAATTTTGATCTTTTCCCCCATTATCTTCTAAGGTTTTGCTTTCGTATTGGAGCTTGCTTCTTTGACTTTATTCCTTTTTTGGTTTCTCGGGCGACTTGAGATCCAAGTAAGAAGTAAAAGCGGCTACTAATGTTAAGGGGTTATCCTCATTGTAAGCCTTCATATGGAATTCGATAACTTTGTTGCCATTTTCATCAGTCAACTTGCCATTACCATCGTCAAAATAAAATGTAGCTATCTGATAGTATTTACAAATTCTTAAGGAGATAAAAATGAAGTAAACATAATAAGGTTGTGCTTGATTTTTATTTTAGTGTTGTTTGAATTTTTTGGTTTTTGTTTTATAGGTTGTGCTCGTAGTGCTTGATTTTTGTTTTCAACTGCTTGAACAATATGAGATCAGCCAGAACCAACTTTTCTTTAAAGTCACCGGTATATTGAATTGTAGCTAATCACGGCATGGTAACAGTCGTGATAGTGATAGTGGTAGTGGTGGTGACCACATTGTTGTAAGTTTCCCTGATTTTGGAAAGAATGTCTCTTCCTTCAAAAGTGCTTCTCTCTTTACTTTACTTTTGCATACTAACCAAAGGTGCTCAATGATATTAAGCTTAGACGAGTAAGGCGGAAGCTAAACATATTCATAGCCATAGTATTCAATACATCTTCTGATATCAATGTGGCTGTAAATGAGGCAGTTGTTCATTATCAGATAATGACCTCTAAACTCCTCGTATTGATTCATTGTAATGTTTATAGTATCCCTTTTTTCGATGAATGAGGTTTAAGACTGACAAAGAACAGTCAATCTGTTCATGTAGAGAGCAGCATAAAGAGTAAAGTTTCAAAACAACATGTGGGCTAATGTTCAAAAGGGAAATAAAGAAAAAATGAACGGATGAATGGACTTAAAATTAATCAATGAAACGATAACTACAATAAAAAGAGAGGACATACTATGTATAAAGCGAAGAATCAGTAATACAATGAGCGGTTAAAGAACTGAAGCATGTTTTGGTCAATTTTATTATTAACACTGATTTTATTATTGACACTGATTTTATTATTGACAATAATTTCATTGCTGTTGCTACTTTTTTTATTTTTTTTTTAGTATTGCTATCACGGCTATTATTACTATCGTTAATGTTTTATTTGGTAGATCTAACTGCTCAAATCTTGATACTTTCTTACAAAGGCTATGGATAATAATTGATATGTACAAATAAGAAAATAAACAGATATATACATGCATATATCTATTTGAGACTGTAACAACTTAACATATATATGTACATGTATAGAAGCCATAGTTAGTAACCATAAGGTTAGAAGACATTGTATGCACACGCTCACAGGAATGGGAAGAGAAAAAAAGGTTAATGGCGTAAGCTCGCACAGCATATTCCAGTATTGACAATCATGCTGATCGACTATGATGCTGACTGACTATAATATTAACCCTTAATAAAGCTGATCCACAATAATGCTGATCCCCGTTTTAAGCGGCATAGAAGCGGCCAATATTTGAACAGCTGCCAAAAAAAAGCTATATCAGTATCCGTAATTCAAAGAGGTTGTATGGTCACCTAATTCACTGCATAGCATAACATTCAGTTACCAAAAATAGAAATCGTTCTTTGTGTCGACATGATTCTGATCTTTTATTTTTGTTTGTTTATACCATCTAGTCTAATATAGATCTTGATTTGCTCTCTCTCTCTCTCACACTCTCGCTCTTTCTATTGTCATATTCAACCATCTTGTAGTTATGGTGCAATTGATATCTTTTGATTTGAGAGAGAGAGAAGAGTAAGCATTGTATAGCTCAACTGCTGTGAAACAGATGTTTGTCCTCTCCCTCCTATGTAAACCAAGTATGAATGGATCTATAGGTAATACTAACCAATATTATTTCCTTGGGTCATTGAGCTTTTTAATCCCACACAACAAGTAAATTCTTGATCTCGTGTAGATCTTTGGTGAGCCAAAATGAAACCATTATATAACACCAAAGAACTTGGTCAGTACATGTTCTCTGACACCTGGAATTAATAAAAGGGCTTGTTACGATACAGGTTAAAAAAATTGATTCTTATCATCATGTACAAGGAATGGAAACCACTCTGTATTTGATACAACAGTAGTTGCGTGTGCGTGTGCGTGTGCGTGTGCGTGTGCGTGTGCGTGTGCGTGTGCGTGTGCGTGTGCGTGTGCGTGTGCGTGTGCGTGTGTCGATGAGAGAATAAAAACCAAGACAATGAAAATAAAGAATAATAGATCGAAGAAATCAAACGGGAGAATAAATCGTTCGGTTTCCTTTTTTGGGTTGTTATTCCATTGCTTTTATGATTTTCATTGTCTCTGCTTTTACTACCAAAAAAAAACTTATCAAGCCAATAATTATACACTTTTGTGGTGTTCACTTGTTTAGTCGATACAAAACACACACTTCTCTAACCCTTCATGATCAAGCAAGACAGCAAAGCTTAGACTTCGTTATAGCTTGTGTCTTTTGAACAAGTCGTCTGGCTTAATCAGTACTTGTGATGCTGCTGTTATAATAACAATGAATGCTACACACACTGCATCTATACTGAGTGAACTAGGTAATGTGATAGCTCATACTGATGGATGGTAAGAAGCCACTACTCTGATACAAAAAGTACTATTCTTAGTTTGATATACAGACTGCACAGCCAACTCATCATCTCACTCTATTGACAGATCCAACAAGAGTCATACGATAGCTAAGGTACTTGTTCATTTTGAATCCAATGCTTACACTATCATTCTTTGACTTAAAGCATAAATATCTTATCACACGATGTATATCTATCACTCAGAGATGTCTAGACAGCTAGAGTGTTTTTTACTCATTATTAGACTTGACCAAAATAATTTAGTCAGTCTTCAGCTGGATTGTCAATGAACCAATACTATGTAGTCAGTTTTCTCAGGTTCTCTATCTGCTTTCTTATAAGAGCATCAGCACACAATGGCTTGTCCTGATCATCATTCAACTTTCTTGTCTCTCACTTATTTTCGACCTCTGCCTTTTCCTGTCGTTTGTCTTTTTTACTTGTTGGTACAGTCAGTGCAATTTAGCAAATTGTTTATTGAGCTGACATGTTGACATCTTAACACTTGTATTTTGCATCTCGACATTCGACTTGACACTATTATTCTTACCCAAGCTATATTATATGGAATTCGCTTGCCTTCGTATCCTTCAGACTACATAATGGTAACATATGTTCCAATGTTCATGCACAAAATAACAAGTCGTGGTGTATCATAATCTGTCTATACCCTTTTTCGTTAAACGTTTCGAGCAAAAGCATCTCGCCATCTCACCATCTCACCATCTCACCATCTCCCAGATGCTAAAGTTGACAAAGTTGCTATTATGAGCGTTGAGGTTCTCCGTGTATAACTATAGTTTCATAATATGGCTGATGATTACTATGTTAGAAAGCAGAAGTATCAACAAAGCGTATTAGCGGCGATAGAGTCAGCTATCAAAACGGACAGAAAAGAAAAGATTTTAACTCCGATAATTTAGCAAGTAAATGAAAATGAAATGAAATGAACATTGTATTGATCATAGCTTTTCATATGTTTACTAGATCTAAAGAGTTACAGTTCTAACAATGCATTGTTAGCGTATGTAATCTGCGTATATGCATTGCAAAAAAAAAAGCACTAGCTGATGCTTTGGACATCCTTGCATGTGACATAGAAGCTAACGAATGTTGTTATGCCAACCAACATTGCCGGTCAGTTCGTATCTAGAACGCACCATCTTGATTTGAATGTTATTGAGTCTTTGTTGATAGCCAAGTTGTAGCGTAGAGTTTGTAATATCTCTACATACAAATGGCTGATTTCTGTATGCGGTGACATAAGACTCATATAGAACTCAGTTTGTTTACATTGAGCGAAAAAAAAAAGATGTTCAATCATTTTGTGTAGACTTATCAATACAACATAGCATCTGTTTGTATGCTAAAAGGCTTGATTGGGTCATGTTTCTGAGGCGGCCAGTTCAAGCTGAGAGACCTTGGAATGTGTTTTAAATCAATCAAGTAAAATAGCTAAAAAAGTTACTCGTATACTGAGTTGTTCAAAGTGGAAGCATGGGTCAAGTCAGTAATAGGTAATCTCTTGATCCTAATAAAGCACATAAGCTTTTGCCTTTTGTTGCATTTCAATGAGAAGTTTGACTAGACAGATTACTTGTTTATAGATAATCTTACGATTTAAAGTCATGTGAATTTATATGCAACATAGTCGTCTT
>JAIWNE010000166.1:0-49261 GCA_025331445.1 Blakeslea trispora | reverse complement strand
GGGTATAGGAGTTTTTTTTTTAAAAATATTGGAGTGAGCTTTTTCTGATTGAGGTCAATATTCAGCTTTTTAGGCATGGCTGTATTGACTTTTGAAATGATTAAAGTAATGGATTTTTTTGTTGAAATGTAATATAGAGACTTAAGGGAGGTTAGTTTTTGAATTTGAAGCTGATCTGAAAGAGATGATTGATCTCGGTTTTTTTTACATGTCAAAGGCCATAAAATAATAAAAAGACTAAGAAAAATAATCTGTGAGAAAGAGATTTGGCTAAAAGGGAAAAAAAAAGCAGTGAAAATGAAGAGACAATCAAATGGGGGGATCGATTTCAGATTTTATGCCAAAAGAAATGTACAAAAAGGTAAATGGGGGGATAGGCAAGAGGTGAAACAGTCTGGGTGAAAAGTAAAGATGTATGCAAATTTAATTTAAAGGTAAAGAAGAGGTATTTGGAAGGAATCCTAAAGTAAACTCAGATATATGACAAAATAAAGATATCAAGCTGAAAGAGATGATAAAGAAGCATAAGCCATTAAATTTATAAAGCCAAAGGCCAAAGAGCTAATTTTTAATTTTTTGTGTAATCATAACAAGGTGTAGAAAGCTAAAGAAGTGTAAAAAGGTGTAAAAATAAAATAGCATGGTTGAAGAGAAGATGCTTGCCATTCATACTTTTGAATTTTAAGACAGTAGTACAAGAAAGTTACGATCATGACTGAATGTCGATCTTGAGATCTCTCATCACCATCACTGAAGCAACATGAGCACATGGAGAAGGACTCGTTGTTGCTGTAAGTGTCTTTAAGTTAAATAATGACTGGCAAAATGAATAACAGACATTCCAGCAGTTAGGTAAAATAAAAAACTGCACTCATCTTTGTATAAAGTGAGATGATGTAGTTTGGGCTGAATCAAATCGCATTGTATGAGAATAAGCAGTGCTCAGAAAACCTGAAAAAGATAGATGCTGGTGTAAGATTATGCGCAACAACTTAAAGAGAAGTTAAAAAGGAGAAAAGAAACAAATACTACTTTGAAGCAAGTGAAAAGGAAAGAAAGAAAAAGTAATGATGATTCCTACCTAATCGCTATTTTTTTTCAGCTAATGACTCTCACCAAATAAGGATGGAATGTTTGATAATCTCTTTTAAGAACTGTTGGTCTTGAACATTGGAAGTCAACTTTGAGACTAGGCAAATCAACAGTGTAGACAAACAACTTTAAAAGCTTTGAAATTGATATTGGACTGAATGATGAATCAGAATGCCTGGTTGAGAAGTCATAAAAGAGGAACAGAAGGATCAATTGTAGGCTTTAGAAGAGGGATCCATTCACTTCTTTTATCAAGACAATTGGTTGTTGTACATGTTTATCGAAATGAGTATATTATCAACAATCATCACCATTTTCTGTCAATGCTAGCAATAATCCAAAATTCGCTTTCTAGTTGATCCATCATAATATGTTTTTATTTCCCAAATGATAGAAAAATAGTCCAACTAGCTATACTGTAATCCACCTCATAGATGCTTACCTTTCAAAAAACATGATACCCTTTAAAGAACCTTTGATCATCCAAAGTGCTTTTGATATGTAACTTGAATTGATTCTTTCTCCAGAAATGATGTTGACAATGATGGCATCTTTCTTTGAATAAACTGCCAACTTTTACTTATAACTTTACCTCTTAATTCCATTTTGTCATTCATAGGATTGATCTCTAGTAAATCAGATGTAAATTCGGCTAGTATTGTTGTTTGGAGAGTGAAAGTAGTCTCTTCAATGAGTTGAAGAAATAAAGACTGTTATCACAAGCTGAAGGTGCAATCCGAATGTTTAGGTTGATTCAATCAGAAATAGTAATGACTCCATACTATCTTTAAAGGTTTATATGTGAGTCAGGTAATCAATTGTAGAATTTGAACAATACCTTACCATGCTTCAAAATCCATTGGGCTTCATCATAAAACAATCATCTAACAGTGTGACTAATACTATATCTATTTTCATAAAATGTTAGATTATAAAGCCATATGTAATACCATCGAGTTGCTTACCTTTGCTTTATATTAGACGCGACTAAAAGAATTCTCATGTTAATGTAAGCATCTCCATCACTGATAATTTGGAAGAAAGTGTAATTATTGATCTTTTTCAAGTGGTTTAGTGGTGGCGTGTTTAAAAACTGCAATTGTCTGCTTTGTGATGGTAAGATGAGTGATTGTATGATAAAGACTTGAGCTGCCCAAATTGATCGTGAACAAACCTAAAAAACAAGCCTCTTTCTAGACAGATAAAAGAACGGATAAGTTAGCAATCATGTAGCATGGCCTGAATAATACACCTTAACTTGGAAAGGAAACACTCTCGAGATTCAGGAAAAATAAAGGGTGTAGTATTCAATAGAGTAAGGAAAAAAAAGTCGAGAAAAAAAGAGATAAAAAAAAGGAAAGAGAATAATGTCACCCCATTAATAACACGGAACTTTGGGGGTGAATTTGCTTTTAAAGTATGTCAGCTATCCTAATGTAGGTAAAGAGAGAATAAGCCTGGAACCTTCTTTAAAAATCGGCCAATCAGAGTAGCGAATTTCCATCACTATGAAAAAGGATTGGGTTTACATCCTCTCTTTGCATCATACGCTTCAATCAAAAATAAAATAGTGTTTAAAATAGTGATGAACTCAATTATTTAATTATAAAGAAGGAGATGCAGTCAAAAAGATAATTACAGTTGAATAGTAGAAAAAAGACACAATCCTTAGATTTTGATAAAAATATCATTTTCATGAAGCATTGATTTCATGTGCTCTGACTTGCTTTTACATATTAAGAACTGACTAGAATAGTTATAATCAGTAAGAAATATATAACTCTTAAGTTAAAATAGCTAACTTCTATGAGCACATGTTAGCTTTCTCGCTGCTCATCAGTTCTGCATGTCGACATCTCAAACTTATATAAGCATGCAAGTTGGTAGGTCACCTCGCAAAAGGTTGAAAAAAATAAAATAAAATAGATAAAAAGCACCTACAAATACCTTAGAAAGTGATTGCTTAGTTAACAAAAGTTAAAATCTGGAATATGGTTGACCAGTTTCTTAAAAAGATACTTAAAAAAGGTATACCTTTAAATCAAAGAGATAGATATATGATGATGAATGTATGCTCAAGACAACATACAATAAAAATAACAATTCAATGATATTAAACTGCTTATGAAAAATTATTTGATTTCGAGTAAATGTTACTTCAACTCTCATAATGAAATATACAAATGCTCCTGGTTCTGATTATGATTTATAAAAACTGTTATGCCAAACCATCTAAATTTCCTATTTACTTCTCTATACAATTATATTTGAAGTAAAGTTGACAACCTTACAAAGTAGCACAGTACCATTTAAAGTATTTTTACCACTTACAATAATGCCAAATCATGAACAAACTGCTTGTGTGGTGATTTCACCATATGATAAATAAGAGTAGATACTGAAAATGATATCAAATAAAAGAATTGCTTATTTAAAATACGATATACAACTCAAACTAATAGAAGCTCAACATAATGTAAAGAGGGAAAGCTAATATACACATAAGACAAAGTAAGCAGTAAATGCTTACTCAGAAGAAAAAGGACAGAGAAAATTACACAAGTTCCAAATCAAGCCATCCCAGATTTAAAGTCCTAATTCAACTGTATTCAGGAACGGTAAAAATACAGGACAATGGTAGAACACTGGAAGAAGACCTCAACCGTCATATAAAGATTATTTTCCTTATATTTATGAGAATAAGGATTAGTAAAATCCATTCACATTCGAGTAGACACAGACTTTAGAAATTGTATAAAAACCACTGTATTATTTAGTTTAGAAACATTATTCCACTTTTTAAGAATAAAGAGTTTATCAAAGTACTTTCTTGTTTTTCCTTTATTCTCTCACACACAAATATCTACAGCTTGTAAGGACATTTGCTCTTCAACCAAAAAGATCAACTGAAAAATCATCAACATCTATACTCAATCAATTGCTTTCCAGTGCTAAACCATATGTGAGTTACTCTTAAGCAAGAGACATTTTGTGCGTCTAAGAGGTCTATTTATGTGCTGCATTTTGATGGTATTAATGTTCACCATATTATATTATTTTGGGTCATTTAAAATTATCATAAAATGACAATATAATCAAATTGAAATTAGGATCTTTCAGTGTTCAATTTATAAATGGTTTCAAAGGGTGTCATAAGAAGTGATTGTGTCAATGAGCCTTTACAATAAATGAATGATCTTATTACATTTGGCTTCTGATGTGCCATCCTATTGTTATAGTCTATTATATCTCCAACAAGAGCGACACTATATAAAAGGGTTGCTCTTGATACATTTTATTTTTACGCTAGTTACTTGTATGTTAAAAAATGATTCATTTATATACATATATAATTTTGAGACAGCTTGACACTTTGCTATCAACTTTTTTATAGATTCAACTTTGGTATTTCTTTAGGATCCCCTTTACAAAAGCGTTCCTTTAATTGATCACTAATAAGATCTATCTATGCAAATCCAAGACATTTTCCTTTTCAGTACAGTTTTAGCTTGGATCTGTTAATGAAATCATACTTTCTTCCCATCACTGCCATATTTCTCATATATACTGGTCATTTTTTCACAATCCCCATTTTCTTTTTTCTCTCTTTTTTCTATTGATTGCACAGCAAAAGGTAAGCACTTTTATCTCTTTTTTTTTTTTTTTTTTTATACAAATATCATATAATCCATCAACATCACTGACTCTTTTATTTTACATTAGCTACATGCATATCACCTTATGATAGCAACATCGTAATAACTCGACTACGTTTCTTTTCTTATTTCTTAGCATCTTCCACCTCACCATCCGTATTTATTTGCTTATCATCAACTTTATATACACTTATATACATACTCATCATAAGCTCTGATGGACAATCCTTTTTCCATGTCACCTTCTTCTGTGCTACTTTTCACCATCTCTTCTACAACTTCTTTATCCAAACTGTCTGCTCTATACCATGTTGCTCAAACTTGTTCTTCTTTGACTGCTATCTGAATACAATCTCTATTTATGCTGTCTATCTGGATCGATGCTTCTTTTTCAAATTGCTCTTGCCTTAGGTCTTTCGGTTTATCCATTTGTTTGTCTATCTTATTCTTTGCATCGCATTTACTAACTTGCTCTGTTTGTAGTCATTGCCTTGAAGCCTTTTTACAAACACACATCCAATTGCCTACCATGCTTCCATCCTCTGTCTGATTTGTTCATGTCTACCTTCTTTCTTATGTGCCCATGTGATCTTCTCTCTAACTATTGCCACTGATCATTATCCAAGCTTCAAGAAATATTTTTTCTCTCTGATATACCGTCGTTCAGGGTACTTGGTCTCTTCTCATGTCGCCATCTCTCTACCTCATCTTCAGGAAATAATCTCTATCCGCCTATTCTCCTTCCACTACTATGGTCTATGCTTTCAAAAGTTGAAGAATCTCTTTTTGGTTGAACTTAGGGTTCCTTTCAACTTTACTTCTTGCATTTTTCTTCTTTTTGTGTCTTCATGTCGTTGCTCATGCTTACATGTCTGCTCCATCCCAGATGAGGTTGCTTCATCGCTTTGAATCTCTCTCGTGACAAGTGAAATACCGCTTCCAGAATATTTTTACTTAACTTTCTTACCAAATGAATCCCTCTTTATTGACTGTTCACTTCTGACTATTGCTCTCACTGTTGGCTGGACTCATGAGGTACTTAATCGCATATAACAGAATCAACATGCTCATGACAAAGTACATGCGTAAAGAATCGCGTCTCATCTTTATTTTTTTTTTGTTTTTTAGACTTTCTATGCTATTTACTTTCGTCATCTATTGCTTCTGACTCTTGTGTATACTGGTGACGAGTGATCTCTTACTTGGTGTTGCTCATGACCTTGCATGTTGCTTTAAAATGGCTGTCAAGAAAAAAAAAAAGTTCGGTTAAGGCTATATATTTTTCAAGCGCAGCTACTGCAAAGCGATTAAGGTGCTTACTGAAGGCTCTAATCATAGAAATTAACTCATTTCTGCTTTCTATACTGCTTCTGATGGTTCCAAAAGGTACCTGTATCAAAACCAAGCATGCCAATTAATCTGAGTACACCCGATGCGGCATTCCTATTACAAAAAAGGACATCTGAGCTACAAATCAGCCTAAAGAAGAACCCATATATAGCATTTATTTGATTCAAATTTATAAAATTCAAGAAGCTTGATTTGCCCATAATACCTAAATGATCCAATCATATGCCAAGATTATCCAAAAGTCAAAGCAATGCCATTTGCTCATTTATTGTTTATACATGTAGAACATGTTAAATCACTATCGCTTTATACGCTGAAGGCCATTTGTCACTATAACTCCCCTTTGAGACTTAAGCTGGATATGATTCGACTATAGACAGCTCCTATTTAAAGTAATCCGCAAAAGGGTTTTGCCATTCAACAAAAAATGTCAGATTCTGACAAAAAACCTTAAACCGCCTTAATTGAATTTCAAGGTTTTCGTGTCAGATTCTGACAAAAAAAAAGTTCACCTCAACATCTTTTAAGCTGTGGTGTTCAGTAAAATCGAAATCAGCTTGATTATAAGAGAAGTCCGTTTCTAATAAGATAATGATTAACATATATAATTTACTCAAGTGCATTAAATGTTACCTTCATCAGCAAAAGTTTCATCGACGGCAGTATCAGCATTAGAGTTGGTGTTGACTTCAGAGGCAGATGGACCTACACAATTGAGAGTTAAGAAATGTCATTAATAAGAATGGCTTTAATGGATATTACCTTCTCTAGCTCTTTTGATAAGCTCACGAGTTTGATGGTACTCATAAGCACGCTTTTTCATGCCACTACCTTGAGTGATATAGGTGATACATTGCAAGCAATCGCACAATGAGTTTTGAGTAACAGAAGAAGCAGACATAGCAATAGGAAAGTATATTTTGGGAATTTAAAAGAGAGGGTCAATATATTTCACAATTCATCTACCCTTTTATAATGATGACCTTTTTTAAAAAAATTATTTAAAGTACTCGATTGATCTGTTCATCCTAATTCAACCACATCTACACCAATGATAATTTATAATTCAATTGGGATTGCGTTTGATAGATAAAGTGAGTCTTGTTACCCGACTCTTTACACGAAAGATGAATTTTCAGGATAAGCTAAGTTGATCCCGATTTGACGTGACAATAAACATGACATGTCGATACCAAAAATAATCATGGAAATGATGTTTTAGATTTATTAATCTCAGACAGTTTCTAATCCCACTATCTACATGTAACACACTTTTGAGGTATAAATTCTAATGGGTTGTTCCTAATCCATGAGACGAAAATAACTCGTATTCGGTATTCATTCACAATTAGACCAGTTTATTCAAATTCATAGAGTAAAGCAGTTTCATCATGAAAAACCATCAGTGACGCTGGCTTCTTTTCTCGATAAATCATACAGGTTCTACAAGCCCTGATTATTTTTCCGCGAACTTCAAACAAGGAAAAGAGATCTCTAATTATCTTTCTTTCTTCCTTGAAGCAACCCACAACAATGGCACTAACGAAGGCACCACTGTAGAGAGTTATATGAAACGATCGCTTTTTACTCAAATCGCGCTATCCCTCAATCGGGAATAGTTTTGATAGCATCTTTAACTTCTATTTTTTTTTTATCTTTGGATGAAGTATCACAGAAATTAAAAGCGCCTGAAAAAGATGGGATTAAAACAATTGATCTATTTTAAGCTTTTGACAAAGAAAAAAGAAAGGCTTATATAATTCTTGTAAAAATGAAAATGCATTCATAGGGTTTATTGAGTTTCCATAACTTGGTTTCGGCTTTGGCGAGCAAAATGTCATGTTATGTTCATGACTTTCGAATGATGAGCTTTTTCAAAAGAAAAGGCAGCGTATAATTTTCGGAAGTGGTCAATTTAACACCAGCAAAAAAAACATTCGTATTCTTTTTTTTTTTTACAAGAGGTCTCGACTGGTTTACTTCCCGTAAATCGATAAGACTTAACAAAGTAAACTCATCACTGTAGCACGATAAAGCAGAAACATTAAGAAACAACAGGTTGTCATGTCAGAAGTACTAAAAATATAACAGATAAAAAGACTTGTTAAAAATGTCAGAAAGAATAACTTTTGTTTTTGTTAGACTTATGAAGCATTTCAGTTCAACTTTGCTAGTAAGGGAGTTCAACTTACAGTTATTGTCAGTATGCACTTAACAGCGCGCGTCACCTTATTTACTGGAGAACTAGGAAAACAGTTGTGCACAATATGAGTGGTTTTTTTTCCTAACTGACAACAGTTCTCAACTTGACGAAACCCGATCAACGCCTTTCCTAACAACAACTTTTACACAACATGTAAGAAATGTCTCAATCTTCAAAAATACTTGTGTCTATTTCAAATAGCGTGTATTGTGAAGTAAGGCTTTTCGCTTTTGTTCACAACTTGTTCATCTACAATAAAATAATGAAAGTTTGCATGTCAACTTGATAATCAAATACTTATTAGCTATTATTGAAGTGTTTGATAGTTATGAATGTGGATCATAGTGGATCTTTACTTAGAACGGTATATAAGAGTGAAATAGGTTAAGAAATGAGTAGTGTAGTCTATTGTTGTTATTGCTTATGCTGTTAAGATGAGAACGTACTGATCTTTCACTTTTTTCAAAGAAATACTTCTTTTGCTGCTGATTTATCTAGGCTTCCTGTTTTATAATCGATTGACTTTTAGCTTTTACAGATATTGCTTCTTAATGCCTTTTCGTTATCTCTTTTTTTCTATTTGTCACTTCTTTTTTTTGAACACCTTTTTTTTTTTTAAGATGGATTTTTTTATTGAGGTTACTTTTTTAAGCGTAATAAAAATTACTTAATTTTCGGACATTTTTCTTAACAGATTGAATTTTTATAAACATTTATTTATGGCTCTTAGCTTCAAATTAATTTTATTTATCAAACAAGTAAAACACAAAAGCTAAAATGAAAGAAATGAAAGCATAATAATGACAATACTAACCAACATGTTGGTAACAAGTTGAAGAACATATACAAGACAAAATTAGTGAATACATTGATGTGAAATAAAAGTGAAGAAAAGTGGAGACATATAAAAGTATTTGTCAAATTATTTTATATAATATGGTAAACGGTGTTGATCATCTCGATATACAACATTATTACTAACATCAACCAAGTCAGTTAGACAATTAAGTAGATACCTCTGGTACAGCACAGAACAGTATTTAACCAAAAAAAAAAGATTTAAACTCCTCAGCTTAAAAAATAAAAAAATGTAGGGAAATTAGGCAGAAAAAAAATCACTGCCAAAAATTTCAGAGAAGCGGAATTCTTTAAGCACTAAAGGCACGCTCCAAAAAAATAAATGGGTATAACTTGATGAAAATGCAACCAATTTCAATCCTGAAAGAAATTTTCAATACCTTAACCAACCCTCAACATTTGCAGCTAAAAAACATAGCAAGTTTCATAAGCAAGATCGAAAGTTGTAAATTTGGATATATTCGACATCTTGTCCATTGCACTTGTCAATTGTACATTGGACAACCATTAGGTGTAGTGCGGTGCACTATTGCTAGTACTGCTATCACTATTAACGGGCCTGACATAAATGACAAAATTATATCCCTTCTGTATGTTTACCTTTGATTCGAACAAGTGAAAGGATAGAATGAACAAACAAAAGTAATGAAATAGAAGACTGTAAGAACTATTACACACAGGGAGAGATACAATAATAATGATAACAGATATAACTAGGCACTTGTAAGCTTCGAAGACAGAATTTGAAAGTATAGTTGTGAACAAAATTAAAGTATTCAAAGAGAGATAAAAAAAGATAATGGTTATAAGATCAAAAATATAAAAATATAAAAGAATAAAGATTTCAACAGTAGTCTAAAGAAATCCCTCTTCTCTTCGAGGATTAGATCCTCTTGAGATCTTAATAAAATGTTTCTAACTAGATCAATTGGTAAACACCAATAATCGACCAACATCAGCGAATTCAACTTCATCTTCTAGCCGAGTCTTGATATAAAGATAACTATTCAAGTTAACATTTCCAAACTAGGCACAACCTGGGCAATGGACCTGACCTTCTGAAATTAAACAATAAAAATAATTTCCTGTAGTACAACCAATCAAAATTTTCCAAGCACAGACCATAGATCTCCGTCAGCTACTAAAATTAATATACCCCAAAATATAACAATAGCATCCAACACCATGGAATACTAACTTGCCAACCATATTTAGAGTAATACCAAAGCGCCATATACCAAGTATCTTCAACTATCCACAACTGGATAAACAACCAAGAAACCAAGGCATAATACATCATAACCAATTTAGCAACAAGACAACCGTGAATTAATCACCAACAGAAAAGAGCAACCAATAGATAACCAAGTATCAACAACAAGAGAGAATTAACACAATAATAGTGATACAACACCGTTTGATACAATTGAAAGAAACAACAATCAATTCGATAACATAATCATAATAGAGTCAATTAATTAAAATAATGAGGACAACAATTACTCGAAACAGAGTAAGAGTTATAGAGGACTAGCCTCTATATCAATATATTACTATAATAAAAGTAAAGATTAAAAGTAATAAAAGATAAAAGTTAAGTGCAAAAAAAAAGATAAAAAAAAAGTGTTGAGAGAGTGAAAGAAAAGTCTATTTTTATATCATTAGTAATAATCAAGCTTCAGAAAAATATATACATGTCAAAAATAAGATTGCTTGAGGTTTTAAAGGACCGATTTACTTGTCAAAAGAGCTTTGCAACTGTAACTGCGACTACATATAATCCCTAATCAATACAGCTCAGACTTGCACCAAAACACTTGCTCTACATACACCATGACAAGCACCAAAACAAAGTCTACCCAAGAGTCACATAATTCTATATATCACTACACATGAAGGGTCGTCGTGCGCACGCCAATTTCTGCGGTTAACTTGCCTGTTACGCACGTTCCAGGCAAGCTATCCGCACGGCGCACGCCGTCATGTGTTTTCGCATAGGGACGACAAAGCGGAACACTGTCATGTGTCAACGCATTGGAAGACAGGGCGGAGCAACGTCTTGTGTTTTCGCATCAGAATTTGAGTGAACCACTTTGCCTTTCGCTTTCATTAAAACGACCTGATTGGATTGTTTATTCATGACGTCCTCATTCAATTGGCTTCTTTGACGAAATATACAATCATTAATTCGTTTTAATTGGCTTCATACTCGGTATCTTTATTAAATGTATGCTTTCAATTGGACAAAATGGACTTCTTTACGTCAATACACTTCTTTGATTGGGTTAAATAGGTCAAATATAGAGGATTATAGGTTTAAAAATAGTGCTTTTTATTATAAAAAAATAGTATATATTGACTGAAAATAATAGCTCTTTCAGGGGAGAAATGTTAGGGGTTCTATAGGAATTCAGGTAGAACGACTAGGCAGAAATCCAGCTAAAATGGTAGGCAAAATAGTAGGCCAAAAAGCAGCCAAAAAGCAGACGAAAGGCAGGCAAATAACAGGCAGAAAAGCAAAATCAGTTATCACGAAATGGCAATAATTTTTTGCATTTCAAGCGTTTAAAAGTCAGAAAAAACCCAACGAAATGACTATTGAAATGGTACATCAGTTAGTTATAAAGCAAGCAGAAAATGATGCCATTTACTTACTTTGAAAGTCTCAAACAGCCATCTGGAAAGTAAAGGGTGATGCGCTAAGGCGATAGAAGCTCAACAACAGAAAAGAAACTAGAAAAAATGAATAAGTTAAACCGAAAATAAGATAATTTAATCATTTACTTACATTCTAAAGTATCATAGAACCTCAGGTTATGGCCAGATACAACTACAAGTACCTAAGGTAACTAAATAGAACAGTTAGAGAGGTCTTGAGTCACATTCAATGACTTTACTTACTTTTGTACCAGGTTTCTCAAGAAAAGACAAAACTATATGACTATTCCTAAGAAAAAAGAAAGATGATAAGTAAACAGCAATGTATTTGTATGTCAAAATGTACCTTAAACTATGTATCAGTCTTCATAAGCTCTAAAGATAACATGCCTACATGGAGAATAGTATTCAATAAATTGTTGCTTGGGTATGGGAAAGTACTTACAAGTTTTGTTTCAAAATATAAAAAAAGTAAAAGAAATGGAAGAGAAAAGAATAAAAAAAGAATAAAAAAAGAATAAAAAAAGAATAAAAAAAGAAAAAAAGATGTCTAAATAAAATGACATATTGACAAATTTCTATTTTCGCGATAAAAAATGAATCGAAAACAAAAAAGATCTGTAAAAATACGATCCGTAGAAAATTAGATGAACAGAGACTGAAGATAGATGATTTTTTTTTCTCTCATCAGTAACACAAAGAATATCTGTTAACATTGTACTTTACATAAGACTTTGCTAATCAGCTTAGTAGTGTCGATATCCATAGGTCATGTAATTTATTACAACAGATACTCAAGATGGTTTACTTAGATTGCCATAGCAAGCCATTCAAAATAGACAATGTTAGCATTAAATGAGCCCTTTTTTTAAAAAAAATAGTAGTTTTTCTGAGGTATTTTTTTTTCCAGACAGTTTTTTTCTTTTTCCTTCTATTTTATTTTTTTTAGTACTAAATGAACTTTTACTCACTACTCGTATATTTCTAACCAAGTTGATGAGCCTCAACAAACTCCCGTCATCACAACAAAGCAACGCGACGCAAGTGCGCAATCAACAATCTTACAAGAGTTTAGAAGTTTAGAGCAAAAAACACGTAAACAAAACTAGAATGACTTTGACTGTGTCTACAAAAAAAAAGAGCTATCGCCAGCAAACGTGTAGGATCCTCTCATTTCAGCATCAATGTTTTTCTACACTCAAGTTTTAGTTATTATCAGCACACAATTATTAAAATCTACTATTAAACACTTTACAAGAGGTAAGTAGTACTTTTAGTTTAGATTATAAACGGCTCTTTATTGGAATGAACTGCATCACGAACAGTGACCTTGAATATTTGGTTGAAGAATTGTATTTAAGCAATAAAAAAAAGACAATCTCTTGTCAAGTTATTACTTTACTTGTATTTACGGTTATGTTATTCTGGGATGACATGTATAGAAACGAGTATAATGGAACGAATACAATAAAAAGGACTGGTAGCACGGAATAGTGTGTGATAATGACTCTGGATTTACTTTATTTATGAATCATGAAAGGGATTAGCGTCTTTGTATTGTATTACAAAAATACACCTTTGATACGAGTAACTTTGACAAGATCTAGTATAAGGATTAAATTATGTTTGTATGTTGTCTACGTCTTTATTTTGACGGCTTTTGGCTTTTCAAACTACCCATCTTTAAGCAATCGTTTAAGTGTTTTTTTGAGTGTCTTTTTTCGACCTCTTTTTTTAAGAGTCCCTTTTTTTGAGAGTCTCTTTTTTTTAGTGCTTTGAGATTTTTATTTCCCATTTTTAAAAAATTTTCCCAATTATTTTGTGAATCTCATTCTCAATTTTCTAATTTTCTCGTTTCCGAAAATATTCTCCAATTTTTTTAGCTGTAATTTTTTTAGTTCTTTATTATTTTGAAGAAAAAATGACAAGACATTTCAAACTCCCCAGCATTAAGGAAATCAGGTTGCTTCAAAATCTTAAGCAGAGAAAAAATCTTTGCCAAAAAATTTAAAGAGCGAAATTTCTTTAATCAGTGAAATGATAAACGAAGATTAAAGTTCCCCGCGCTAACATTCCGCGCTAACATTTTGGCCCTTCAGTGACGTAGCTACATATTAGCCAATAAAAATAGCGCAAATTTGAAGCCCGAAAAAGAATGTTAGCGCGTGTTATAAAACATTTTTTTTCGCTTGCAAGAAAAAAACTATTCCTTCTACTTTTTTTATAAAATGAACTCTCAAGCTACCTTCAACAACTCTCAACTCACCGCTGCTAACTCTCAAGTTAGACAAGCTTACGAATCTTTTGATTGGGATAGCTGCGATAGCGAAGACTACTTGTCTTCTAGTGAGGAAGTCATTGTTGAGCAAAATAAACCCAACTTTGACGAGTCTTCTCGCGACATAAATGAGGAATTGCGCAAGGCATTCTCTGTAGGTGCCAAGTTTAAGAGCATGGAAGAGCTCAGGGAAAAAGCTCAGGAGATTGGCAAGCAGTTTAACTGTCCCATCACTACTGGCAAAAGCGCCAAAGATCGCTTCATCACTTTGCAATGTAGACATGGTGGCGTTTACAGAAAAGCCATGAAGCCTGAAGTCGAAGAAGAAAAAGACGAGGCTGAAAAAGATGCCAACAGTAAGATGTTATCAAAAAAGTATAGCGAAATTAGCAAAGGAACTGAAATTTGAACGGGAAACACTCCATTAGCTAACGAAAAGAGCACCAGGGTTCACAAGACTGGCAGAAAGGAATGTCCTTTGCGTATCTACGCCAGTAAGGTACGTGATGTTGAAAATCCTTGGGAGGTTCGACAAGTCACTATCGAGCATAACCATGCTCTGAACAATGACTTGTCGACCTACACTGACGTCCAAAAGTGTTCAAATGTTTTCACTTATTACGGCTTTTCGGAGTTTTCGGGGGTTAAAACTCAATTTCATGAGATGACGTTAGCTAATAAGATGTAGAGAAAACTCTTTCCTTTCTAACGCAGTTTGAATCACCGTATTTGGTTTTGGGTAACAAAAGTTACAGTGCTTCAAAATCAGACAAAACATTTGAACACTTTTGGACAGGTATAAAAAAATGAAAAGGATCTTTATTAACTCCACTTTAGTACTTTGTCCAATAGCCTTTTGCCTTTATACACTGTTCTATACGATTGGGCATGCTATTTATGACATTTTGACAGTCTTGGATGGTAATTTTCTTATACCAAACCTCTTGCACCCTCTCATAAAGCTCATTCATGTCACTTGGAAGAGTTAGATACTTGTTAAGACGGCGCTTCAACAGGGACCACATATTTTCAATTGGATTTAGGTCCGGTGATTGAGGAGGCCACTCCATGACTTGATAATCCTGGTTTCCGAGATATTTTATCACGCTTTTGGCCTCATGCTTAGGATCGTTATCCTGCTGGAACCAGACTTGAGAACGGTTTAAGCCCAGTTCTTCGCACATGAACTCGATGGATTGTTCCAGTTCGTCTTCCAAAATGGACTGATAAAGGGTCTTGTCCATGTTCTCATTGATCTTGCACATCCAGCCTACTCCTGCTGCAGTGACAGCACTCCAAAGCATGATACTACCACCTCCGTGCTTTACTGTCGGCTTAACATGGCTAGGTTGAATAGCCTTGTTGTCGCGAATCCAGAACTATGTGCGACCGTCGGAGTTAAACCGGTTGATTTTTGCCTCATATGTAAATACAACACGTGCCCAGTCAGCTTCAGTCCAATTGCGATGAGCACGACACCATGCAAGATACTTCTTTGCATTGACTTTCGCGATTAATGGTTGGCTTTCCTTTTCTATAGCAGCAAGACCAAGCAAATTCAAAGCCCGACCAACAGTTTGGCGACTCACACTGACACTGTGATTACGTTTGAGTGCTCTACAGATGTCTACAACGGATTTTTCTCCACCCCTGGTCATTTGATGAACACAATAGTGCTTGTCAGTAGGTGTCAGCTTTCTGGGACGACCTGCTTTTTGAATTTTTTTGCCCGGATTAACTGTTTTTGAGATTGTATAAATTGTACCCAGACTCAATTTACACTCCGAAGCCACTTGATGGAATGATTTCCCGTTTTGGAGCAAGGCAATGACGTCGTTGCGTTGGTTGCTGAAACAGAGCGCATCTTGATGTGGTTGACCAAAAAATGATAAAATAAACTTACTTTGATATGAAAATGTGTATATGAGATGTGGAATACTGAAAAGCGCAAAAAAAACGGGATATTTATAAGTCAAACTGCGGTTGTGGCCAAATCGTGGTTTTTTTAATACCTGTCCAAAAGTGTTCAAATGTTTTGTCTGATTTTGAAGCACTGTAACTTTTGTTACCCAAAACCAAATACGGTGATTCAAACTGCGTTAGAAAGGAAAGAGTTTTCTCTACATCTTATTAGCTAACGTCATCTCATGAAATTGAGTTTTAACCCCCGAAAACTCCGAAAAGCCGTAATAAGTGAAAACATTTGAACACTTTTGGACGTCAGTGTATGCTGTTTATAGAAAGCTCGCTCCCGAAGACTTTGAGTTTGCCTGCAGCATGATGAGAAAAGGAGAGACACCTAGTGTTGTCTTGAAGGTAAGCCAAATAGTCATTTATGTCTATCTTTTTACTGCGATCCGCTATCGTTTCAATGATACCATTTTTGATGATTTGTTTGAGATACGAATAATTGGTTGGTATAATGTCTAAAGCATCCAAAATAAAGAGCAAAGATAAACTATCGTTGTTAAAAGTCAACGACTATAGCATCGTATTTATACATTAATTTGTCTTGTTTGAGTTGTATAAGACCAATGCTTTCCTCTAAATTGTTAAGACAAATACACAGTCTAGTTAAATACTAAAATTAATGTATTTGTAACCTTCATAGATGCTAGTTGAGAGGGACTGTGATAATGGCATCACCATTAGCGACTTGCATAACATTCAGCAACGCTTATGTCGTGACATGTTCGCTGACATGCCAGAGTTTATCTCCAACTTGGAGCATACTGGCCACCAAGTGCGTGTCAAGACAGACAGCGAAAACAAAGTAGTCGCAGTCTTCTTCATCCACAGACATGGCAAAGAAGAATTGCGTCGCTTGTACGAAAGTGTAGTAGTTGATGCTACCTACAAAACCAACAGCCATCGCATGGTATTGTTGAACTTTGTAATAGCTGGTATAGTTGCTTCTAAGACCAGAACAAAACAGCTTGCAACCATTCATGTTGCTGACTGTTGGATGAGATACGAGACTGCTGAGTCGTATGAGTGGGCAATGCGCCAATTGAGGTCAATCACTTTGCCTCTTGAAACAAGTTCTCATCGCTTGCCAAACAACTTTGTCACTGACAAAGATCAAGCTTTGATGAACGCCATCAAGACTGTGTTTCCTGAGTCGAGGCACATTCTTTGTTATGTACATATTGTACATAATTTTATGAAGAGGTTGATTAAGAACATGAGCAAAGAAGCAAAACATGGTTTGTTGATGTGACGATTAAACGATATCACCACTGTTACTGATAGAGCTTCAAAACTTGTTTCACACAGACAATACAGCTCGCTACCAGTTAGAAAAGCAGTTTCGGTCAATTATCCATGAAATTGCTTATAAGACCAACAACATGCAAGAGCTGAAAAGCCTGAAGTTAGAGTACGATGTCTTTGTATCTCAAACTGGTCTTTGCAAAGACAAAGGCAAAGATATGATTGAATATCTGACCAGGTAAAACAAACGCAGAACAGAATATTACCTTGCTATTACAGGTTTGACTTTTTTTGTATTACGAACAGTATGATGGCTTTTCGCAATCATTGGGTCGGTTGTTATGTGAACAATTATGTTCATATGGGCAACCGTACCTCCAACCGTGTCGAAAGCACCCACAGTGGCATAAAACGACACAACAAAACGTCGTCCGGATCATTGGATTTAGTCACCAAGAAGTTCCGCAATTGGATTGAAAGTCGTGTAAGTTCTATGTGGCAACCAATGCTAATTGTGAGTGAGCATTAAATCTATGAATGTAGGAAGCGTATCGCAACCGACAAACAATTCGTGAGTCGCTTTTTGAGACTGTGTTGAAAGATGATGTCAGCCAAGAAGTAAAGGACAAGATGCAGAGCTTGAGAGGACGGATTACCAGCTACGCCTTCGACCGTATCCGCTTTAAAGTAATCAATTCGTTGGCTAGCAAAATGGATCCTGATCATGTCTCGCATGTTGATCCTGTGACCGGTAGATGCTTGTGCGTCATGCATAGGGCTTTTCGTCTGCCATGCAGACATAAATTGGAAGCATACGAGGGACCAATTCCTTTGTCAGTGTTGCATGCACGCTACATTAGTGGTTACCCCTAACCAGAGATACAAGTGCAAGCACAGACGATTAGTACATCCAGAGTCTGAGAGCGCATTTAGGAGTGCATTACCCCTTTCCATAGTCAGATGAATCATCACATAAATTAAAAGTGCCATTCTTTATAGATGAATATCCTAAAGAATGGAAGAAGCCAACATTCTCAGTTCTAACGTGGGACCACTCAGTTTTATATAAATAAGAGAATAATTTGAATTGAATAAAGGACAGCTTATTTTTGGTCTGATTGAATTTTACTTGTTATCAATTATACTAGAAATATCACATTTTTTTCAATCAAGATAATAGCAACACTCTCTGTCTCTTTATTCTTCTACCTATCTTTTTCACTTCTACTTACCTTCTTCTTTTACCATGAACTCTAACTCTTCTCCTTCTTCTCTCTCTCCTGTTGCTGACGTCAACATGATCAATGGTGTTGATGAGTCTCTTCCTGTTGTTGCTGCTTCTGTGCCTGTGGTTTTTAATTCCGCTGCTGAGGTAGTCGATGGTACGGCCGTGCTTAGAGAGCAGATTAGCAAGCTCAAGACAAGCATTGTACTGTTGGCTGGCCAATGTGGCTCTATGGATCCCGTAGTATTTGAAACGGAAATCAAGCGACAGATGGCTGAGTTGTCTTTGCTGAACCGTGCTTTGGCTGCTGTTGCTGACGAAGGATCTGCTACCTCTGCGTCTGGTGCTGGTGCTCCCTGGTCTTTGGCTGGTGCTCCCTGGTCTTTGGCTGGTGCTGCTGGTGCTTCTCGTGTGGTTTGTCCTTCCTCGTTGCCTCTCTTCCAGTGGGAAAGCTGCGTACATGATCCTAAGGCCCGTGTATTCTCTGATGTGCACGCTTGTGTGATGTACTTCGAAGATGTGATGCACGCCAATGCTTTGAATATTGATATTCATTTTACACGACTGGTTCCCCAGTTACTTTCTTATACTGCTAGACAGTGGTATGGTCAGTTCTTGACTTAATTTTCTCCTTCAGCTCCTTCGTGGTCTGATTTCAAAGCTGCGTTCTCTGCTCGTTTTGGGCGTACGGAACTACAAGATCAAGCTGATTGCGCCCTTCAATTATCAAACATATCCATGTTAACAGGTGAAGGCTTTGAAGCGTTTGTTGATCGTTTTCGTGACTTGTGCCTCCGGTCTGGTGCTCAGTGTTTGCCTTCGTCGGTCTTGGTTGATCGTTTCAAACGTGCTATGCCTAGCACTTTGCTGGAACAAGTGATCTTGGCTCGTGCTGCTCTGCTCGAACATGCGATTTGGGATATTAACCAAGTTGTTTCTGTTTCTCTGCGGGTGTTTAAGGAACGTGAAAACTGGCAGTCTCGTGGTTCTTCTTCTGGCGCTTTGGCTGGGTCAACTACAGGCAGCTCTAAGTATGCGGTCAAGTCGAGTAGCAAGGTAACAAAACGCCATGCTACGGTTGGGAAGTACTGCGACCTTCACAAGGTAGATAGCCACAATACGGCAGATTGTAAGCTTTTGTCAAGAGTGTCGTCTTCTTTGGTTGGTGCTTCTGGTGCTTCTGGCACTACTTCTTCGGTTTCGTTGGCTCGTCGCGCCGATAAAGGAAAGAGTAAGGAGCGCAAGTGCTACAAGTGCGGTGCTTTGGGTTGGTCAAAAGCCCATGTTTGCAATTCGGGTGTTCCTTCAGAGATACCTCGCTTTGGCATGATGTCTCTTTCTTCCTCTGCGTCTGCTTCTTCTGGTTCTCTGGGTGCGATGACGGGCTCTTCGGCTCAGGCGCCTGCTGAAGCCTCTGGAGAGTGGAACGCCTTTGCTACTGGCAATGCTGCTGCTGGCACGTCTTCTTCTGCTGCTGGTGCGTCTGCTGCTGGCACGTCTTCTGCTTCTGTTGCCTCTGGAGTTGGTTCTTCTGCTGTCGTGTCTTCTGTTGTGTCTTCGCCCGAAGACGACATGGATATAGATGAACGCGTGGCCGAGGCTGCACAGAACTGTAAGTATGATACTGAATTTTCAAAACTACCAGAGTATAAATCTAACGCTCTTATTGTTCCATTGGTTATAGAGAATGTTGCTGTGTACGCCTTGGTTGATAGTGGGGCCACCTTTAGTGTGGTACATCCTTATTTCTTTTCTTCCCTTGGCCTGCCTCTTGTGCCTGCTTCTGGCAGTGTACAGTTAGGACATGAACTTTCGTCTGCGCCTCGTCTAGGACAATGTAGTTTGAATGTTATTTATAATAAAAAATTCATTAATCATACTTTCGAAGTTTTCAATGCTTTTTCTATCAAAGATAACGTACCTGTCATTATTGGCCTAGATTTAATGCCTCGTTTAGGTATTGTCATTCATGGATTAGTTACTTCATGGTTTGGAACTACAGGACCAAAATTGCCTTGTCCTATCGACCCTGAGGAAGTAAGTAATGCTGTTAATGCTAGCCCAGTTGGTACTTCTGTTGAGAGATTGCATCATATGAATCAATTACAGCCATTGCTAGATGCCAATGCTAACATAGACCTTAAGTCAACTTACTGTACATTGCCTAACGCAATAGTTGATCTTGAAACAAAACCAGGAATGACTGCGTCTCAGAAACCTTATCCTGTACCATATGCGTATAAAGAAGCTGTGTTGAATCAATTTCAAGCTTGGATCGATGAAGGTGTAATTGAGCGGTCAACGGGTCACACGGATTATAACGTACCCATCTTGTGTGTTGCAAAAAAGGACATTGATGGTGTTTACTCGATGAAGAAACCTAGAATTGTTGCAGATGTTAGAAAGTTGAACAACATCTTGATTAGTAACGATGTGTACCTGCTACCTCTTATTTCAGACATCCATCAACGTATGGGAAACGCAACTATCATTTCTACAATTGATATCCGTTCTTGTTTTACTTCGTTCCTTGTCAACCCTAAACACAAGCATAAACTTAGCTTTATGTGCCCTTTTACAAATATTCGTTACCACTTCCGTAAGATGTGCTTTGGCATCACGTTCATGTCGGCGTTTGTTCAAAACGTCTTGCAAAATTATTTCCATGACCTGCCTTATGTATCTATCTATGTGGATGATATCACGGTAGCTACTTCTTCCACTTTGGAACGTCACTTTCTTTGTCTCCGAACAGTGATTCAGCGTTTGACGGATGCTAAGCTCCAAATCAACTCGACGAAGCTGGTGATTGCAATGAATTTTGTTCATCTTTTAGGATGGGCAATTCGTAATGGTGATCTGTTGCCCGATTATCGTAAGATAGCTGCGACGGCTTCGTGGGAGGATGCCCCCACTACAGGTAAGCGACTTGCCTCTTACTTGGGATTCTTAAACTATTTTCGAGGATCTATCCCGAATTACGCTACGCTAGCCGCACCTTCGGACGCACTTCGTTGTCACAAGTCGCTCATTGGTGTGTGGACTGAAGAGCACACAGCAGCCTTCAAAGTGTTGAAGCAAGCCTTGGCTTCTACTGTAGTCTTATCGCCATATGACCCTAAATATCGTTTGCACGTCGCAACTGACGCATCCAAGTACGGAATCGGTGGTGTCGTTTACTACATCAAAGATAATAAGGTTCATTACGTTGGAATGGCTAGTCGAAAGTTGAACGAAACAGAGCAGCGGTACAGCACCACTCGTCGCGAGTTGCTAGGTTTTCTGTTTGTGTGTCAGCGCTTTCACAAGCTATTGTATGGTGTTCGCTTTTCAGCTCATGTCGACCATCGCTCACTTGTCTTTTTGAAAAGTCAAGCTGTACCAAATGCTATGATGCTAAATTATTACGATGCTATTTTTAGTTACGATTTTGATATCGTACATATTCCTGGCGTCACAAATTGTTTACCTGATGCTCTTAGTAGATTGTATTCTCCAGAGTCATCCAATCTGGAGGAGGGTGAAACCAGCTACGCTAGTTACAACGACAGACATATTCTAAAGAAAAGAAACATGTCTCGATCGGAAAGAAAGCAAGAAAAAGAAAAAAGTTTAATTTCTGACTCTAAACGTACGTTTTCTCATGCTCGTCATGTTACTTTGTGCAACGCAGCTATGCGCCATAAAGATAAAAATACAGAAGTCATCGATACCGCTTCTTTTCCTACTCGTCCCACCACAGATGACAACAACGATCACGAAGAAAACACTTCTTCACCAACTCAACTCACAAAGCCAACCTCGCTTCGGTATGCTGAATTCATGACACCACCAGAAGAAGAGCGTCGTGACATTATTGAACGTGCCCACCTTCTCGGTCATTTCGGAGTGAATGCTGTAGAGAAAACCATTCATGCTGATCAGCTACACTGGACTGATTTGAGGAAAGATATTGAACGAGTCGTAAAAGATTGTACAGCTTGTCAACAACATACTATACACAAAGCAGGCTATCATCCTCCTAGACACATTTTACCTGACGGTGTTTTTGATCATATCTGCGTGGATCTAGGCACATTCAACGTCACATCGTCTAATGGAAACAACTTCTTATTACTAGTCGTTGATATGTTCTCGCGCTTTGTTATTTTAAAAGCCATACCTGATAAGAATGCATATACTATTGCAAAAGAGTTGCTTAGTATTTGGTGTTTATTTGGGTTCAGTCGCATTATAAGTCATGACAATGGATCTGAGTTTGTGAACGAAGTCTTGAAGCAATTGGCTGAGATGACTGGTGTTGAGCAAAGAGTTTCATTACCTTATAATCCTGTAGGTAACTCTGTATGTGAGAGATATATGGGTGTGTGTAAGCAAACCATTATCAAGGCAGTGACAGCTGATGCAAAGGATCCTGAAAGTTGGGATTTATACGTTGACATGGCTCAATACGCTGTCAACGCTCAGTTTAGACACTTGCACAGTACACGTGCATTCACTGCTATGCTCTTTAGACAGCCAAACCAACTAACTGATTATACCGAAGTGAAGCCCACTTTGACATTTGAGAAATCAGAACACAAACGTATCAATGAGCAATTGAAACACGTTAAGGAAGTAGTCGTACCTGCTTTACATGAGCACATCAAAGAACGTCAAAACAATGATCACAAAAAATACTTAAAGTCTCATAACATAGTAGCTGATAAATTCCCACTTAATTCTAAAGTTATGATCATCAATGTAAATCGCAAAGCAAAGACAGAACCTCGCTATGTTGGACCTTTCACTGTTAAGGGTTGGGCCAAGAGTGGCGCATACATTCTAGAAGACTTAACTGGCACATTGCTGTCTCGCGATATTACTACTCATCAGATCAAGATGATACAACCTGGAGACCAACGGTCGCAATCGGAATTGGCTGAGAAGCATTACGAAGTGCAAGCTATTGTGAATCATCGTGGTTCAGGAAAAAACATGGAGTATTACGTCCATTGGCGTGGTTACGATGATCAAGCCAAGTACAACACTTGGGAGCCAGTCTCATCTTTTGACTCGCTGAAGCCTATCAATGACTATTGAGCTAGACGAGACGTTGCAAGTGCTGTAGCAAACGATACATCATTACCTGCAACTGTCAACAAGCGAAAGGATTACTCAAAGCGTAAAAACAAAAGATACTCGAGTCATGTAACAAGATCATAAACATTAATAGACTTGTCTTTTTCTTGATTTTTTCCCAAAGAGGTTTTTTTTATGCACAAGTTTTTTATTGACTAACATATTGATGACAATCTTACAACATGACACCCATACAACTGTTAGGCTATTACATCTTTCTACTACAAAGATCTTAGTGATGATTTCATCTTGGAAGGGAGCAATGTTGCATGCACGCTACATTAGTGGTTACCCCTAACCAGAGATACAAGTGCAAGCACAGACGATTAGTACATCCAGAGTCTGAGAGCGCATTTAGGAGTGCATTACCCCTTTCCATAGTCAGATGAATCATCACATAAATTAAAAGTGCCATTCTTTATAGATGAATATCCTAAAGAATGGAAGAAGCCAACATTCTCAGTTCTAACGTGGGACCACTCAGTTTTATATAAATAAGAGAATAATTTGAATTGAATAAAGGACAGCTTATTTTTGGTCTGATTGAATTTTACTTGTTATCAATTATACTAGAAATATCACAGTCAGCAGTCAACCAACGCTGGCATATTATTTATCATAACGGTCGAGGTAAAATTCCATACAAGTATTGGACAGCATCTCATTTCGAACATTTCATAGTCGCAACAATTGCTGATTGTGTTGCTGAAAGCGACAGCCAACAACTACCCGAGCAACAGCATCCAGAAGTTAGATATGTTCAAGCACAACTTCAGTTGCTTGACAATCTAACCAGGGAATTGCAAACCAAGCAAGAAACGGCCTGTCTTGGAGATAAGTTGAAGGCTCTCGTAGAAGAATTTGCTGACAATCGTCAGATCGAGAGTATTCTTCCTCCTCCTGTACTCTGTACAACCAAGGGGAGACCAAAGAATACAACAAGAAAAAAAATCGCTCTTGAGAGAGAATCGGACAAGATTGTCCAAGAAAAGAAAGAAGAAGCAAAGGTTAAAGCAGCAGAAAAGACAAAAGAAGTCAAGCCGCCAAAAGGTAACTAACTGCGATCTATGAAACAAACTTGATACTGAATCTTTCATCTTAGCTAAACTTGGTGTTCCTTTGCCCAAGGGGCTCTCAAAGAGCCAAGTAACTGGGTATTTTAACCCTAAGCCTGACGGCAACTGTGGCTACAGAGCTCTCTCTTATGCCATAAACAATGATGAAGACCAGTTTGCGATGATCAAAAGCGAGATGCTTTCATTCCTAAGACAAAAAGAATCATTCTACAAGTCTGTGTTTGGAAGCTCTCCCGATCCTAGCCATATCCTTTCTGGTACCTTCGAAAGCATTGAAGAAAAATTGGCGAGTGAAGCTAATTCCATTTCAATGGATTATTGGTTTCAGTTTCCTGAAATGGTTTAGATTGCTGCTGATACATTCAGTAGAGCCATTGCATGTTACACGCCGGATAATCAAAGCACTACATTCGTTCCTTACTTCTCCTCTCCTTCAACCACCCTTCCGATCCTTTTACAGCTGCACAATAGCCATTTTTAAATAATCGAAATTAAGCCAAAATCAAGACCAAGATGGCCACGTACTTTTGTCGGCCATTCTTTCAACTGTAAATGATTCTCCTTAATAGACTATACCCTTATGTAGGAATAAAAATTTATGATTTCTATGCCTCAATTTACATACGAAAGATTATTTGCATGAATTTTACTGACGTGCTAACATTCTTTTTCGGGCTTCAAATTTGCGCTATTTTCATTGGCTAATATGTAGCTACGTCACTGAAGGGCCAAAATGTTAGCGCGGAATGTTAGCGCGGGGAACTTTATTCTAAAAGAAATGTAAATGGTAATAACTTTATGAATATACGTCCAATTTGAAATTCGTAAAAAGTTTTGGAAGGCTAGAAGATACATCTACATTGTGGTGATTACACCATAATTGATTTATAAAAGATGTTCATTAAAAGATCAGTGTAGACAAAGAAGCATTCTATAAAAAGAACTTCATGTATCCGAATTGAAATCATTACCTAGTTAAGTAAAGACTAAGGGATTCACCCTGAAACGCAAGATGTAACTACTCAGACTCAGACTGAGTATCAGTCAGATAAATTGCACATCCTAAATATAAATGACAGCTGAGATCAACTTCAGGATTAAGCCAATCAATCCCTTAGATCATTTCCAAACTAGTCATACATCAATAACAATAACCCTTATTATAACAAGAGCAAGTCTTTAAAGCTTGCTCATCAACAATCATTTCTACTCTCAGCTTAAATAATCGGATAAACCAATTTCAAATCATTTTGTATAAATAGTCGTTGTAAATTCATTAGATAGAAAAACTTATCTCTCTTTATCAGAATAAAAGGATTATCAAAGTGCTCACTTGTCTTTTTATTCTTGTATATTACCCAATCTCCACATACATTTCTGCCAAAAAAACCGCAACTTTCATAGTTAAAATCAAAAGTTGAAAAAATATGCCCATGTTAGCCGCACGTGTCCGACGTGCGTCCGACACGGGTTGGGTGGAGTGCTCCACTACGGGTAAAAGCTTGTCTGTTTTATATCTGAAAAACCCTGTTTGGGATATTTAACCGACAAAGTCGGTTAACGACAGAAAAAGACAAAACACAGACTAGTCGGTTTAAGGGTTTATTAGGCCTTTAACCGACAATTATCTCGCTGCTTAAAAATTGTCGGTTAAAGGGCAATCCTTTGATCTTATTTGCTTTCTTGATTAAAATACCCTTAATACCATTGGCTTAAAGAGACTTTTTGTACTTCTTTTGGTCTTTATATTCCTTTACTCCCATAGGATCTCTCACGTTACATTATTACACAATTATTTTAATTACACTCCTTTGCTATTTGACCTTAGTTTAAAGATGTATGCTCTATTTGGCAGTTGTTGCTTTTCTTAATTGGCTAGTATGCTTTCGTTACTACTCTTTTCGTACTCGGTTAAAATATTTTACGGAAGGCTTTTTTAAATTCTTTTATATAATTGATTTATTCATAATCAATTATTACTATATACAATCTATCTATAGGATTTGTGTCCATATATCATTGGCTAATCCAATGCTCAATATACTGGGTCCCCCGTACTCATTTGTACCTCTTTACCTAGCCTTGGGTATTGCAGTATTCATATTTTGTGCTTACCTTTAGAACCGTTGTTTTCAGAGCTATACGCTTATTATTCAGTCAGGGAACCAGAATAAGACAAAAGCAGTTTGTATCTCTTCTTGAGGTCATTAGACGATCTTCGTAAAAAAAAAGAACTATAATGAAATAAAAAGAAATGGTTATTAGAATCAATTACAAACGCAAATGTTAGAAATTATTTACCTTTTCATCAAGACATGCATCAGCCTTCGCAGTAAGAATCCGTCAGATAGAACATCCACAAAATACATCAAATGCAAAATTAGATTGAGCTTATTCAGTTGCATCTTATTTTTTTGTGTTTACTTACAATTGGGTGTATCAAAGGGTTTGAGCTTTCTTTACACACACTTTAAGAAGGGCAAGGTAACTAGTTATGACTATCAAAAGAAAAGCATTAGCTTCGTTTCAATGAGAAGATTCTATCATTTACCTTTTTGCGAAAAGTAACAGGAACGAAAACTTGATACTTGCACAGTATTACTATACAGTAATTCATATTAATAATTGTTTTCTTTTTTGTTTTTAGTAATAGATACATACCATGAACCACTCATAAATAGTTTTTAGAAAGAACGAAAGGAAAAAAAACTAAAAAATTTTAATTGGTTTTTAACGATTTAAATGTGTTGTCCTGAGCCACTTGGTGTTTAAATCGTATTTCATTCAAATTCCGATTGTGTCAAATCAATTCAATATACAAATCAAGCATGTTTCACACTACCACTTCCAACAACACCAACACTAACGCCGTTGCTGTTCCCATTCCTGTACCTAACGCTGTCAGCATCAGCGGTACTGTCTCTACTCCTCGCCAGAACAACACGGCCATCAACAGAGAAATACAAGAGTTGAAGCGAGCCCTTGCTAACACCAATCAGCAGCTTCAGAGCGTCGAGGCCAAGAACAACCAGCTATCTCGCCAGCTGAGTGAATTGAATGCAAAATTTACTACCAACTCGACTGCCACTAATACCAAGTTTCGATTCCCTGGCACCAAAGACGATTTAAAGATACTCCGTGTTAGTGCTATTCATAATCTTTTCTTTCGGCTTTACTCATCATTTCTATTAAGTGTCTTATAATCGATATTGAAAGAGAGCAGCTCGGCGAAGATGGCTGGAGACTAGATGAGACACTAATCAATGGTCCTTACAATGGACAAAAAGTGAAGACAATCATCAGCAATTTTGAGGTGCATCACACGTACTTTATTATTCTTCGTGATAAAGTCTGGAGCTCTGCAGACAGAGCAAACTTTGTCAAGTATGTCCTTGGCAAACGCTTCAATAGCCTTCGTGACGAAAAAAGAAGAAAGATTTGCCAGAAGAAGCTAAAGAAGAAATTCAAAGAAAGAATAGTTATGCGACTCGCAAATCACAAGTTCTCAAGTTTCGCAATCGCTAACAATAATATTTGATAAACAGATCTTGAAGAGAAGAAGAAACACGTACAGTAATTTCAAGCATCGTCTTCAAGGTTACTATGGAACGGATGCCGAGTGCACTTCAGTACTCGTTCCAGAAATGATTTCAGACCAAGAGGACGAGTTAGATGCTGATGGTGAAGAAGTAAGATTAAGAAAGACTCCAAAATACAGAACAGAAAAGGTTAGTAGACTACAACAAACTATTGTAAGTATAATAACTAATTTACTTAAATAGTGTGACGAGTTTTTGATGAGTTGGATGCAATTCGCAACGCCAACACAAAAGCCAGAAACCGTCGATTTATACCTACCAAGGTTGGTTCAAGAATTCGGAAGGAATCACACACCATTACTTCTGAAACACTTGCTGCTTTGCCAACATGGGCTGTTGATAATAATTCTGTTTGAGCCTTTTCTTAAATCTGTTGTAATAAATACTTTGTAAAAAGAAAATCATCATTTGTTTGTTACATAATTTTATTTGGTAAATCAACAAAGACAGTGATATCTGTGAAAGGTGTATTCAACATGTGAACTAGTGAATTCATTTTTTGTACTGGCAAAATTGAATAGGAACTAACATTTTCGTATTCACACCGAAAAGAACGCATATAAGGTCCAGTGTACTGAGATAAATCTTCTTTACCGGTACCAGGATTCTTGAACCAGTGGACAAAAGCAAAGTAGTGGTTCAAGTAGCATGTTTTGCCATTGCTATCAATAAACTGTGCCTGATGACAAAAAAAGTAATCGACTGATCCAGCACGGAGATGCTCGATAGTGTCTGTTATGTTGACACCTTTTAAATCATCGTTTTCGAAATCATCCTGGCGAAAGGTGTGTTGTATACATTGTTCTTTTTAGGAACAATAACAAACTATAAAGTCAGATTAGCCATCACGTCGTTAACATATATGGACATATTGATTAACGGTGAGATACGTTCTTATACAAATAAACAGAAAGTACGTTGTGATCCAACGTAAAGTAAACACTCAGTTAAGATGCGGGATCCATCATTAGTATAAATAGAGCTAGAAAATGTATATTAAATAAAGACAACTTTCTTTTGGGTCTGATTGATTTATCATTGTCACAAATTGTACCGTGAATATCACACTCTTATTAATAAACTCAACTGTTATTTCTCTTATTTACTTTACGCTTGCTTGTAGTTTGACATATTCACTAACTAAATCCACATATTGTTATTAGTTCCCTTGATACTTATTACAGATCATTGTATTCATTTATTACATCTCTTCTTTTATATTACTTTATTCTCTTTACTCTACTTATATCTCTAGTCGAACGACTTAAAGCCTGGTGCTCATTACTTATGACCTTGCTGCCTAATTGCTTTGTTATATCTATTTGTTCTCTTTCCCAGGTTACTCCAAAAATATCCTTTGTCCTGTAACATTACAACAGCGGCCAAAAAGTGTAAGGATATGAAGCAGAGTGCAAAAATTGCTCATTACAGGGGTCGAACCTGTGACCTTGGCGTTATTAGCACCACGCTCTAACCAACTGAGCTAAACGAGCACTTTTCTATCGCTTGTCTATTAATTCTGATTTTTGGGATTTAGTCACGTGATCTACCCACTACAGAAAATTGGGTTTTCCGGCCCGTAACTCATGCCCGAAAACATGAGTTATAGGGGTTGTTATAGAGGGTTATTTTGCAGCAAATTTATAACTCGATGAAAAATGGTCAGAATGAGCTGAGACTTGGCATGAGTATATCTTTAACTATCTAGAATACATTTTTGCAAAAAAATTGAGACCTTTACAGCAAGTATTCATTGCTTTATAGCTGTTTAATTTCTAGTATTCTTTAACGTGTAAAAAAAAAATAATAAATTAATTTCAAAGTGTTTAAAAGTCCGGTTTTTACCTCTACCAAATTTTCCTCTGCTAAAAATCAATTCAAAGCAAAATGAATCCATCAACCTGATTGGCTGAAACACTTTATTTTTTTTCTAAAGCATAAAGAAATTATGCAGTGTGCTAATGTTGTTGGTACATGTTGCAATGCTGCACATGAAGAGGCAGTGAGTAGTTCGTAGTGCTGCAAAAGTATTCCTGTTCTATTAGGAAAGGACTTTTGCGAATAGTTTATCGAAACAGTGGCTCATGAGCTCGTTATTCTCTTTATAAAAATAAAATAAAATAAAAACACTGCTTTAAAAAGAGTGATGCTGGTTATTTTGTACAAGTTGAAGAAAGAGTAATGATGTCGTTGTTCTTTTCACTAAATGAAAAAGAGGTATCGAAAAGTTCATGCTGAATAACAAAAAAAAAGAGAAGCTCGATACAACCGAAAAAAAGAGATTAAAAAAAAATAAAAAAAAGAGAGAGGAATTACTGTAGTCATGTAAAAGGTAAATTATTTTTTATTTGAAAGTGTGAACTAACAATCAGGAAAGGCTCTGATAAAGACTGTAATGTACACTAATGTCTTGAATAGCTTTGGGTTGTTTAAAAGAAAAAAAAAGATTTAAACATATGCTGTCGCTCAAAAAATTGTTTATAAAGAGAATGCTTCTACATTACTTCCAACTGTTTGTGCGAATCACTGTTGCTGGTCTCAAGAGTGCAGTATATTGAGCAAGCCCACTTAAAATTACTAGATAAAAGAAGTCGAACGTTTCTTTTTGCAGATAAAGATTCACTAGTTAAAGCTTTGCATGTAAAACAACTTCATATAAAGAAATAAAAAAAAAGCCGGTGGTTTATTGTTGTTATTAGAGTTCGTTATTTAGTATTTCTACAAGTTGAGATGAGCTTATATGGTTTGCGTAGTCTGATCAGTCGTATGTTGCAACTGAGATTCTCTTAAAGTCGATAGTCTTGAATTAAAAAAAAAAAAGAGTATTCTCCTACTGTAACCAATTAAAAAAATCGAAGGTAAAGAAAAGTCAGCAACACCAGCAAGCGTAGTCAAAAAAAAAACTCTGATCGGTCTCGAATATTTAATAGCAGATAGCTGTATTTGAACAAACTTCTTTACATTGGATATATTAGGAAGGCATCTTATCCTAAAACAGAGTAAAGGAGTATAAAGAATGAGAGTGTAGTCTTTGACTGTAATAGTTAATGAGATAATATACACATTAATTTAAATAAAAAGCTTTGCTGTATCCATAGATACCAAAATCATAAAATGTTTCGGTTTAATATACATCTACCAAAAGGGATCATTCATCAACCGACATCCTTAATCATCCAAAGACATTGTTTCCGACCAAAGGTTTCTAATCAATAAAAGTTTTCATTTGTCCTTGATCAAGGAACGAATAATATGTTGCTCAACTCATTCGATTTTTATCAAAGCAGACAAATTTTGAAGAGAGAAAAAGTATAAAAGGACCATTGAAAAAACCACTTGAATGACCATATATTCTTTATTCTAAATCCATCAATTACCTTACCGAAATGTCTACTCGTATTACTGAAAGATGTTACTACTGTCACTGTGATGAATGTGGTGTTCTTCCTCCTCCCAGACCTCTCTTGAACCAAGCTGAATACAATTACCATGTCAGAACCAAGAAGTTTGGAGGTATGAAGTATGCTAAGTGGAGAGCTTCTTACAGTAAGTATATGACTTGTAAATAACAGCCCTTGATTCTAACTTGTATTTGTTTTTCTTTTCTGTTTAGGTGGAAGAACTGCTGCCGCCACTACACCTGCCTACTACCGCAGAAGAGTTGCCACAGTTAGTGCTCCTGTCGATGAAGGTAAACAGTTGAATAAGTCGTGCTGTAGTGTTGAATCGTATCTAACTAGCTTCTAGTCGACTCAGAGCATTTTGATTCGATGGATTACACTATGGATGAAGCTGTTGATGATGAAGTTGAAGCCAATGACGATGATATTGAGAGTGTTGATGCCGCTTCTGATGACGAAGATCTATATGATGAATTTGTTTCTTGTTGTAAGTAGTATTCTATTATTATCAGTTAGAACGATAGACTAATTCTCATGTTTCTTTTCACTTAGCCAACAAAATCCCTCAGTCTGAGACTTCCAAGATCCTTTCGTCCATGGTCTCCAAACTACACGACAACAACCTTTCAAATGTCCTGACTGAAGATGTAATGCAAACCCTCAACAAGGTACTAGAAATTCATGGCGACGAATATCGATTTCCAAAAACTGTGGCTACCTTTGTCGACCGTAATTCTCTCAAAGCATTGAGCACAGATGGCATAACATACTACGCAGCGTGTCCATCTTGTCACCATCTCACAACCATGGAAAGCGAGCCAACCCAAGAAGAAAAAATTTGTAATCAGCCATTGCAAGGCGCCATTTTCAAGCCCACTGGATCCGGTGAGTTTTGTAATGGCTTAGTGTATGAAAATGACAAGAGTGTTGAAAATGGCAAGCTTATTCCCAAGTCAGTTTACTCGTACTGTTCTATTCCCGCTACCTTGAAGAAGTTCTTTTTACGAAAAGGCTTCTCTGACCAAATCAAGGCATGGAAAACCCGTAATCCTGCTGAAGAGTATCTTTGCGATGTTTATGATGCTGCTGGCTTTCTTGGGTTCAAGTCCTCTCCTTCCGAGCCTCCTTTCGTTACTCTGTCAAATTATAATCTTCTGCTTACTTTAAACATTGACTGGTTTAGTCCATTTGATACAAACCACAGTGTTGGTTGTATCTATCTTACAATCATGAACCTGCCAAAGGAAAATGGCCGAGACTTAAAGAAGAATATGATCCTTGTTGGCGTGATCCCTGGTCCTTGCGAGCCACCAACTACAGCAATCAACCACTACCTTGTTCCCTTGGTGAAAGATCTCAAGACGCTCTTGGAAGGTGTGTCAATGAAGATGGTGATGTCAGATGGCACTATACAAAACAACCAAGTCAGAGCATGCTTGTACGCTATCAGCTCGGATCTACCAGCCACGAAGAAGCTTGCTGCAAGTATGTCTTTCAACAGTGGATTCGGGTGTCACATGTGTAAAACATTCTTTCCAAGATTTGAAGGCACAGGTAACAACCGTAACTATTGCCATTGGAACTGCAATGATTGGGAGCCTAGAACAGCAAATGAAACAAAAAGAAGCTCTGAAGCATGGAAAAATGCAAGGACTGTTGGTGAAAGAAATATGTTGGAGAAGAGATTCAAGATTTCCGTTGGGTGCATCTATGACGCTTTATTGTTTCTGATACAAGAAGGGGTCAGGGCAACTAGAGATCAGGGCAAGCAGCAATAAAACAAGGTCACGGTTCAAGATCAGGGTCTAACGGGGATTTATCTGCCCTCTGGCCAGAGGGCAGGTAAATGTCAAAAGCTGTCTCAAATCATATCAAAAAATCGTCCGAATTTTGGTTTGTTGTCAATGTTTTAATTGTAAAAAAAATTCCTAGAAAATTTCCCTTGCAAAAAATACTTCTACTCTCTGGAAAAAATGGCCTATAGTTCAGATTGTGCGGGTCGGACAAATATTCGACCCGCACAATCTGAACTATAGGCCATTTTTTCCAGGCTCAGCTAGTTTTTTTTCCTAATTTGTATGATCTGTGAAGTTTGTTTAAATGTTGATTAGAGGTGGCCCTGTAAAGGCTTACATGTGCAAAGCGCAAGTAAGTGGTCTATACAGGTCTGGCTGGTTTAGCAATGAGGTTCTTTTTTGTATCATTAGAAGTGTTGTTAGATCGGATTGTCACCTTCTTATGACTGAACAACGCTTATAGTATGTTAGATTTAAGGACAGTTGTTTTATTAGTGATGCATCATCTGTATCTGTTTATAGTGTTAATGGCTAAGGTTATTGTAAATGAGTAGCCTGCATAAACTTGGTTTATACTTTCTATTGCTAGACAGAATAACCTGAGACTTTAGTATAGGGAATGATATTGGTCTATCGTTCAAGTAGATTTTCGACATTGATGAGAAAAGCAGCGTATAATCAAAGTAGATTGAATGCGTTCTCTATATAAGTTTGAAAATGTCTTTATTTTACGCTATTTATTTGATGATAGAAAGTGACTTGCACTTCCATACACAATGCTGAAACTCGTTACAGCTAATCTTACCTATCATCAGACAATTATTAATAGCAGGCCATCTCTTATGGCTTATTGCACTAGAGCGTATATAGGTAAACATTAACATCTTCATAGTACCTCAAGACTTGAGGTTCCAATACCATACACCTTAATACATGATGTCTTTGACTGTAGTAAGTTTAAGCATTCTGTTTGTTACTCCTGCAATGAAAGCAGTGACACTTGATTGGCAGGTTAAACATTTAATTCGACAACTTTACAAAAAAGTTTTGTTTTAATTTTTTTTGTGGCTTCTTTAGACTTGAGTTAACATAAACACGACATCTCAGTCATCGTCTTACTCAAGACATCATTTGAGATCACAAACACTTACTGACAACAGTTTGAAGTGGACTATCTTTTGATTCACCATTTTTTGACGACATGTACAGTCATGCTATTTGTGAAAAGGCTATATATTAGGTAATCCCAAATAAAAACCTTTATACCAAGCCCATCAAGTTGAATGAAAACGCTCTCTCGTTTTACTTTACAGTTTAAAAGACTTCTATAAAAAGTCAAGATCGTCACTGAATGTCGATCTTGAGATCGCTCATCACCATCACAAAAGCGCATGAGCACATGGCAAAGGAACAGTTACTACTCTAATCATCCTTTAAACGAATGACAATCACTAAAGACTATAAGTAAATCTTCAAGCAATGAGAAAAATTTATAACATTGCTGTGTGAGTTGATAGAGTATAAATTGGTTTAGCTTAGTACTGTTTTGTAAGTCTAAACAGTGTATAAAAGCTTATGAGATGATGATGGATAACCTATAATAAAGTAAATTATAAAAGGGAAAAGGAGTACATAAACAGCTCATGAAAGTGAAAAGAAATAGTAACGAAAAGAGAGAGACACTTGAAACTCGTTTCCAACAATCATATCAGCCTTGGCCAGTAACATGCATCAGAAGTGTATCAAGTCTCTTGTTTTTCTCTGTTTCCAATCTAATTCAAGTTTAAGCCTTTTAGTGAAGTGCATATTTATTTTAGTCGATGCAAAGTTTTGCTATAATAGATCATCCTTTAATAGCACGTTTTCTTTAACTTTCTTTATATGATTGACAATACAGCAAATGGTAAGTATATTTATTGTTGCTGGTTCAATAAGTAGTATCATTTATAAAAAGCACCAACTTTGTATACCTGTATTAGTTGCATTCCTATCCCTTTATAATCGCAACACTCTAGTAAATGAGTCTCTTCTTCTTTTCTTATTCCTTGGGGTCATCCAATAGATTACCTGTGTACAACTGCTTCTCATCCACTTCATACATGTATATATGATTGTCTATTAGTAAATGATATAGTGTTTAACGTATCATTAACACACCAATTCGTACATCCACTCATCAAATCAATTACAACATTTCTATTATAGTTATAGGCATTAACCAAAGCAGCCATAAGATCATATCTCTTTAATTGCGGTCTAATCACAATCTTTATGTACACTATTTAATTAACTTGATGTCCATGTTACCAAAACCTCATGCATTAAGTCTCTTGTCTTTATTCGTTGTTGGTCTCTATGTTTTTATTCACTAAACATAACCTACTTTACTCTCATCGTAAACTTGCTCATATAATCTTTTGTTTCGTATTAATCCAATGTTTGATCAAGTCCCCATTTTTTGCTTGACTTGTCTATAACTACTCTCTTGCTTTAGTTGCCACTAAGTTTGCCTTTTTCTGTAGGCTAGCATCGTCGACAACCTTGCTCTTTTGATACACAGTTATTGTAAGTGATGAAGCGCTTTCACTTGTTGCAATTATACCTTTAATCCAAAAGATGCTCTCCATAGAACTGTTACTAGTATAGTCATACCAATATTGCTTTTGAAGGTTATCAACACTCTTTAGAATTAGATTGAATATGGTCAAGACAATACTAGCTGCTTTTCCTTCTGTCATAAGTTAACATGTCCTGGCTCATGCTTACATGTGGACTACATCTAAGATGAGCATGCGTCATCACTTAGTCTCTTTCGTGGCAAATGAACACCTCCTTCAAACTAATATAGCCTGACTAATTCATCAAGCAATAATTATTTTATCCACTACTGACTGCTCAACGTTACTCTCACAGATGACTGAACTCATGAGGTACCTAATCGCAACTAACAGACTCATGACAGAGTGCATGTGTAAAAGATCGCGTCTCGTCTTCATTTTAGTTGTTCTTTTTTAATGGCTTTCTATGCTGTTTGCTTTATTCCTCTACTGTTTCTAACTCTTGGTTATGCTGGAGGCAAGTGATCACGCAGTTTGTGTTGCTCATGAACTCGCATGTAACTTCAAGATGACTGTTCAAAAAGAAAAAAAATTGCAAAAGATGTGTGTTTGTGGCCACCTTACTTTTTAAGTGCAGCTATTGCAAAGCAATCAAGGTATTCACTGATGGGCTTATTTATGGAATCGATTCGTTTCGCATCCTACTGAAAAGGTCATTGACTAAAGTCAAGCAAGCCATTAATATTCCTTAATACACAAGTAAGGTATAGTTCGTCTTTAGAATACTCTCATCCAAATTAAGTATGTCAATCATTTTATCAAGAATTAAGTAACAGTGTGATTGTCCAATGATTAACTGAACAGTTCATATAAAAATACGAATGTTGCTAGATTAAATTACAGTAAATGCATGAAAAACAATCAGGGCTTAAGCAGGGGTTACTGAATAAAACGAATTTTAGTCACCATAAATGCTTTAGACACCTTCATAAAACATCAATACAATAGAGAAACCAATATAATATATACACTGAAGACTATAGAGACTCAGAGCAGGAACAATCATTGTATTAACCTTATTATCGTTTCCTAACTAAATTAAATACACTGACCATTATATCAGTTTTTAACTTAAATAAGCAGTGGCTTTATTATATGTGATGTTAGATTATAATTCTTTGCTTTTTTTCTCTTTTTACTTTATTTAAAGCATGTTAAAAAGAAAGAGCGATACAACAAGAGATATAGAAGAAGAGAGACGTCTTGAGATAATCAATAAATGCAATCGTTATTTATTAGGATACTTTAGAGGATCAAGCCTAAGTAACTTCATTTACCTCTACATTGATTACTAGTACTAATAACGTCTTTCAGCTTGTGATCATTTAGTAAAAATCCTTCAAGATGAAAACTTTTGGCTCAAAAACCAAACGGTATGTGCTTATTCAATAAGCCAAGCATCAGCACTACCAGAGCCACTTCAAGGCGAAACAAGTAGGCGTAAGACGTCTAAAGTAGTTAAAAGGGTTACCTTTGCTCCCGATGTTGCTGAAATAGAAGAAGAAAAAGAAGAGGAAGCACAAGATGAACTGACTGAAGGAGAAGAAGAAGACGAACATTTCCAGGATGATGACTTTATAGAAGAGGTGGCTCGCTTAGGAATATAAAATAAAACAATCCACTAAAGGACGTTTTTTTGTAAGCAGCATGTCTGAGTGACAAGTATTCAGATTATAGACAAAGATACTGAGTCATGTTATTTATACTGACTGATTAAAAAAAAGTTAGCCAAAGCCCTTTGTATTTGGTTTACTAAGAGTCAATGTTTTCATTACTGATTTACTGTAAAGACGATCAGAATCCTTTTTCATTGCAAGGTTGCTGACATGAGAGTCTTTATCAATATCTATACAGCTTAGATTTTGAATTGATTGACAGCTAGTTTAAGGTGATGCTTTTACCCTACCAAGTAGTTCCATGATCACTTCTTTTTCTACTTTGCTCATGAATACATCAAATTAGTTAACAGACGTGTTTATGGACAAGATGGTGATTAAGATGTACCTCTCTCTTAACATTTAATATAAGTCAGTCATAATGTTTGTGATGAGAGAAGAAAGAAGACGCGCAAATATAAGTTTTTTCACTGGCTTTGTCTATGTAAGTTAAAACGTCGTGCTATTAACGTTAGCATCGTAAACTTCTTCTTTCTCTGAAAAGACTGAGGCATATAATTAAAAATTCATGGTTCTTGAATCAGATCCTGATGAGAAGTGTTTTCCAGATAAAGAATGAAAGGCTTTAATTGGTAATTAAATGTTCCTGAGAGTTAGTAAATGATCAACACTATGAGGCGTGACAGTATAACAATAAAGAGAGTTTCAAGATTTCAGTTGAGCACATCTATGACAATTTATCATTTCAGAGACAAGAAGGGGTAAGGGCAACAAGAGAACAGAAGCAGGATAAGAGTCAGGATCAGAGTATAGCATATTTTCCCAGGGTCAGCATTAACTAATTATATCATCTGAAAGAGAAAAAAATTCTGAGTCCGATGGTCATAGTGCCGGACCTGAGGGTCGGGCTTTTTTTGGAGTAATCAGCTATCAAAGTTTCCTTTATTTTTTAAGTTTTTCAGGTTTTCACGCTCCGTTATATTATAAAGTTGCGCACTTTAAATATTACTCTCAAAGAACAACTTTTCAGCTTCAATTTGCGCTATTTTTAGACTTTCCATATATAGTAATGACTGAGAAAATGCATGATAAGACAGATATGACAAAAAACTACGTACGTAGCCGGTCAATTTTATATATGTTTTTATAAGCTGTGGAATATTTATTCGAAAACTCTGGCTACGTACGTAGCGGGCCATTTCTATATAAAAATATTTTTTGGCTACGTACGTAGCGGGCCATTTCTATATAAAAATATTTTTTGGCTACGTACGTAGCGGGCCATTTCTATATAAAAATATTTTTTGGCTACGTACGTAGTGGGCCATTTCTATATAAAAATATTTTTGGCTACGTACGTAGCGGGCCATTTCTATATAAAAATATTTTTGGCTACGTACGTAGCGGGCCATTTCTATATAAAAATATTTTTGGCTACGTACGTAGTGGGCCATTTATATATGAAATTGATATTTGGCCACGTACGTAGCCGGCCATTTTCATATAAAAAAAATATTCTGACATGTAACTTTTATACTTAGAAAAAGATGATTCAAAAAATCAAAAGCTTAGAAACAAGCGATAAATATCTCACTTTAAATATGAGTTTAAAACTGATACTTTACAGAATGATAGAAAAAACCTTTGGCTTTTAAAAGAGCTATAGATAAATACGGAGACTCAAAGTTCGCCTGAGTAATCTTTCGCCAAAGTCAAACACCCCTACAACCAGATAATTTTGTTGACATGTAACATGTGTACTTGGAAAATATTTGGTAAAAAAACGATAGGCTTGGAAACAGGCAATAAATAATTTACTTTAAACATGAGTTTTAAATTGATACTTTACAGAACGATAGAGAAAACCTTTGGCTTTCGAATGGGCTGTATCTCTTTGCGGCGACTCAAAGTATGCTTGAGTAATCTACCGCCAAAGTCAAACATCCCTTCTGCCAAAAATTTTGTTGACATGTAACATTTGTACTTGGAAAAAGTTGAGTGAAGAAACTATAAACTTGGAAACAGGCAACAGATATTGCACTTTAAACTTGAGTTTAAAATTGATACTTCAGGAAATGATAGAGAAAACTTTTGGCTTTCAAATGCGCTATGACTCATCTCAAAGGCCCTGAGTCTGTTTAAACTAGGCTTGCTCAAAGTCAAGCACCTTCCAGCCTAAAACAATTTGCTGACATGTAACAATTGTACTTATGATAATTAGAATAAAAAATCAAAAGCTTAAGACAAGCGACTGATGGTTAACTTTCGCATAAGAATTCCGAATGGATACTGGGTATAAGAGGTGTGTTAACATTCTTAGCATCAGTTTTGTTGTATTTTTAGCTTGAAAATTATTTCAAACTGTGAACTGTTTCTATGCATTGATTTTTCAAGTTGTAGGAAACACTTTGGCCCAGTGAGCAGGCGCTCTTACTTTTTACACCAAAGACCCGAGTTCGACTTTTGGTCAAATCACTTTTTTTTTTATTTTTTATTTTTTTATTTTAGACTGTCGGGTAAGTGACAAGTGTGTGTGAATATAATTGTATAATCAATAAACATTTAATTTAACTCAATTCCGATTCAGAAAGTCACAGTTATCGTCCTTCAATAGCTTTTTAAATAACTAAGCAAATTATTCTCCAAAGTAAAAGTAAAAATGATATATGAGAAAAAGTTTATATTTTTTTGAGAAGTACCACTATTTATTATAAGTTAGCTTATTTTAAAATAGTGTTGAACATAATATTACATCAGATACCAACATTGATTGCGTTCAAAACAGTCATTATTTAGACTTTACCCCACTGTAATAACATCAATAAAGGCTATAAGTGAGGCAATCAATTTGCTTCAACTAATTAAGAAAGCTCCAATCATAGCATAAACAACAGTGTAATCGATTATGATACGATTAGAAAAGATATTATTGAAGGGCCCACTAGAAACTGACATGTAACATCTTACTATAAAAAAAATCTGACATGTAACAAATTTACTTGGTAAAAAAAAAAATTTAGGACAAAACAGAAAGGCTGGGCTGGCACAGCCGTTAAGAAGTTATTCCTCAGCTGAGTCGATAGGGTGTTCGAACCTCCCGAGCGTCGCTTTTTTGCCTATTTTTTTCTTTAAGCTTAACAGGCCTTAGTAAAGGGCCTAAAATAGGATTGACTTTAATTTTTTTTTTGGCAGACAACCCACTACCAAACTTGGCAGGTGTGATCTAAACACCGTCAAATACTATTCCCAATTTGAATTTCCAAATTTGGACGACCTAAAAAGGATTTATCATACTAATAAGAAAAGCCTGTCAAATTGACTTTGACAGATCATTGTACAACCGGAACAGTCGGAACAACTGTCAAACTTTCGGGGACTAACAATGACATGTTACACATGACCTGTGCGCAGTTTCACATGAAAGGGACAATTCTATAAATAGTGATGAGCCGGGAACCGGGATTAAACGTAGGTTGAGGACAGCTTGCTATACCTTAGGCAGGTCATCCAAATGTTAGTGACGTAGCATGATAGTTCAAAACCCGATAGAACTCAGCTTGAAGCACCACACCAGCCATAACGCTACGCGCACCAGGTCATCTATAAGGCAACACGCACCATTAAAGCCAAAGACTACGCATACCGTATCGGCTAAAGTGTAGGAGCATTTCACCGGCTTAAGGTTACACGCACCGGACCAGCCTAAGACAGCACGTACTACACCAGTTTGAGGCCACATACACTAAACCACTTGAGGTTACACACACTACAGCGCCTAAGAGCACGCACATAAAAAAGCTGAAGAAGAGGATAATAATGAAGCCTACGGGGAAATGGTGAAGCCGTATGAGTTAGTTTTTCCGTAGCCCGATAGACTTCTGTGATGTCACTTACAACAAGAGTCATAATGGTAAATACCGGAAGCCATTATAGTGAGTCATACTTGCGCTATTTATTTTATTGGTTAAAAATAGAGTCACGATCACGCAATTATATTTATGAGTCAAAATACGGAACAACTCTCATTGGTTCCTAAATGACTCATCCGCAGCATTCTTTTTCTTATAAATAGGCGACCTTTTTTTCTTTCTTTTTTCTTTTTCCCTCATCTTTATTACTTTTATTTTATCTTTTTCTCTATTTTCACCGCTACTCAAATGAACCCATCCGGATCCAGCAACCTTAAGCGAACTCGTAAGTTTCTTTTTTTTGGGGGCGTCATCAGTCAACTTACTATTTTTGTTAGGCTCTGACAACGTTGAGACTCGCGTCGCAAGATTTAGACTCAATGAAACCAGTCAACTTGAAGGTAGTATTAATTATATGTCATCTTCATATATCTCATATGACCTTTTCTTAGTTGAATCTTCATCTGGTAACTCTTTCAGTGCATCTGTCTTTTAGTCTGAGGAGCTTAGTCACTATGAGCTAGGCTATGAAGAAGAGGAAGTAAACTATTCTGGTAGTGATTCTGACTATGAACCTGATGCGGACGAGACCTTTTACCTTGATAATCAGGCTGCAACTGAGGCTGATAGCACCACTCAACAAGACTCAACTATGATTGAGCGTCAATGTAAGTACAAGTAAGGGGTAAAAGAGGTAGAGTGAGTTAGTAACCAAGTCGTTGCCATGTAGGGGATACCGACATTACCTTTGAAGCCTTTGTTCATGAATGCCTGGGTGCTAGTTCTGTTGAAAGACAATCTCTGCTCTTTGATCATTCAACCTTAGGCGGTGAAAAGTACTACGTCTCCCCTCATGATGAGGATGTCATGGTAGATGAACAAAACCAGGTGTACACTTGTAACGCTATGCTCTTGAGTAAGTTGGACTGTCCACCTTTTAAAGACGATGTACGCCAGACCATCAGCTTTGTCATGAACTTCAGCGAGCGAGTGGACCCCTCAGCAGGCGAGTATGTCTTCAGACAAGACCAGGTGCAAGACTATCAACATCCGTTGGTCAACAGTCTTCAAGGTGATATGTCGGTGCGAGTAAGAGCTCTTCCACACTATTGCTTTAGTAAGGTAGATAGTGTTCATGATTACAAAACCTTTATTGTGTTCCCTGGGCTTTATGTTGGTCAACTACATCTTGAGAAGCCAGGTGTAAAGAAACTCGAGTTTGAAGAGCTTGAGTACTTTATCAACAGACTCTTTTTGCCTGCAGCCAAAAAGGTTCTCAACAAGAGCATATATAACAAGCTTCATCTATCATACAAGGACAGCTTAGGCTATGGACTGAGACCTGATACATTCCAGCATCTGCGTAGCCAAGAGGTATTCCGGGAAATTCGCACACAGGTCAGCCAGAACCAAGACCAGGCAAGCTATAGGAACTTTTTCTTTGTCACTCAGACACACGGTGGTAAAGAGGTGCTAAATAATCAGGCCATCATTGAGGACTTGGGTAGACATGACTTGGACTGGACCTTGATCCGTAGAAGCACAGAGTACAGTGGTTATGTTGACATAGGATTCGACTTCTCCTTTGAAAACACAGATGGGTCACCTATGGTATCATTCTATAAGATAGACAAGGCATTCAGACAGGAGTACGGTACCCTATCCAGCTTGGTCTTTGAGCCCACATCAGGCGACGAGAAGTACTACTCTCAGCATCTTTCTTCTTTATTTGGCAACTTTGTGTGTAAGCCTACTCAAGAGAGCATCACAAAGATAATGGGTTATTCTGACATTAAGAACATCGTTTACCTCAGAGGCAATTATGAAAGACATTTCTATGATTTCGATCATATCAGTCTGCAAAAGAGAGAGAAGAATTTGGACAAAACAAGCATTGACAAAACATATCAACAAGAAGTTTTGCGAAGGTAATTTTGGAAAATTTTGATTTTAAAATTAACAAATTTTTTTACATTCAAGGTTGTCAATAATGCACCGAAACAAGACAAATGAAGTTACATTTATAAATTAAAAATCAAAAATTTTCGATGCGGATTGGCGACAAAACTCCTCAAAGGACAAGAAAATAAGGAACAGGCAAGAAAGGAAAGGTTCAAGGTCTAACGGGGATTTATCTGCCCTCTGGCCAGAGGGCAGGTAAATGTCAAAAGTTGTCCCAACTTATATGAAAAAATCGTCCGAATTTAAGTAAATGTCTCCAAAAAAACACTTATGAAAAAATTGAATTCATTTTTTGCCTTATATAGAACTGCCGAAATAGGACGTAAACAGGATGTACCGTTCCGGCGTTAAGGAAAAAAGGCATTTCAGGCAAATGTAAAAGTTTTGGATTAGGCCGTCTGCCTGAAGTTATGGTTTTAAAGAGATCTTATTGAGGATGCTTTATGCCTTGAAACAGTTGGAAAGGCCAAAACTTGTGGTTTTGTTTGTTGGAGCGTGAGGTTTATGGAAGTGAAGTGTTAATAAATACAATAGAGACTTAACTTACTATTGCTTCTTCATCCTGTTGTCTTAAGTGATCCTCTTAAAGTGGGAGACCTAGAAAAGGATTCAAGAAAAAGTTAAACTTGATAAACGTAAATAAAAGTAACATCTTTTACTATGACGCAGAAAAAACTTTAGAGACAAACAAGCGAGTTTGATGTCACATAGATGAGAACTTAGCAATGCATATTAAAAGGAAGTCTTTTATTTATGTCAATCTGATCGCAAGACTAAAGAGAGAGGATAGTTTGTACGTTTGAAGCTAATCCGAAGAGATCATTGAGCTGTCCCTTTTGTACTTTTAGTGATCTTAAAAAACAAAAAGTAAAGAAGAGTTATTGGAAAGGCAAATGTCTTAAATGAAGTCGGATATTCCAAGGAATGAAGGTGGTGGATTAAAAGAAAAGAAAGAAAAGGATAAGTTATTATATTTAAATGGTCAAAAATTAAGGAGACCATTCTTTATTTTTTGTGTTATTATAAAAAGGAGTGAAAAGCTAAAAAAGCAAGAAAAAGGTAATAGGATGAATTGAAGAGAATCAGGGAAGACAGCAACTACTCCTTCTTTTGATTTCTGAGAGAGTTAAAAAAAAAAGTAGAGATGAGGTCAAAATGTCAGACATGAGATCGCTCATCTCCATCTCTAAAGCCACATGCGCAGATGAGGAAGGAGTGGTCAATGCTCTTAATGTCCTTAAGTCAAACAATAAGTTGTATTACTACCAATAGACATTCAAGTAGATCAACAAACAAAAAAATTGTTGTCATCTCTACATCAGGTAAGACTGTATAGCATAATCTTACTCAAGTTTCATTCTATGACTGTAACTAGTATATAGAAAGGCTGTAAGCTTACGTATAATGATATCATGAAATGTTGAAAAGGAACAAAGAAATAAAGCTCAACTTAATGGAAGTCAAGAGCAAAGAGATACACAGGAAGGCATAGCACAAGTTATCATAGGAAAAAAAGAGGGACAGAGAGGCAAACAAGCTGTAAAACAGAAAGTTATGGGTTAAAGTATGAACTATTGCACGCTGGAAGACCTAAAGTAATGCAAATAACTGATTTAGACTTAATGCTCAGTGGTTAACATGGCATAAACAGCACTAACTTCTAATAACTGACTTTGATATTGTTATTATCATCTAAATCAGTATATTCTTCTAGTACATGTATATACGAGACCACCCACTCTAAGTTAGTTTCTCTCTTGGAGAAATCCTGAAGTGTGTCGGTGGGCCATCTGTTGTCTTCTTTCTAATCTCTCAAAATTAAGCCCCTTTGAACTCTATAGAACTGATTTATCAATTTGTAGGAGGCATTTTTGAAAACTGATAAAAAAAATAACACTTCTCTTTGAAATTGTAGAACTGACTTTCGCGAAAAACTTTTGTTCTCGCAATACTGAATAAAATGCTTCGACCACCAAAAATTGGCCCACTTGCGGTCACTTCCGCTATTAATGAGATCGCATGGTTTATTGCTAGGGTCATAGAATGGTAGCAAAAGATGCCAACGCATGCTCATATCTTGTCTTGGACTCAATGGACTGATGTTGGGGGTTTTCACTAACAAAGATAGTTGAGACTGGTAGTCTGACAGAAACCTTAACAACAACCTCGTATCAGGTCCAATATTCTCGGAGGCAAAAAAGTTTGTTGGCAGGTGAAAAAAATATTCCTCAAAATACAGATGGCTGCATCTGAGAAGGCAAATGTCTGAACCATTCTTAACCTCTGGCTTACGTGATCTCTTGTTGTCGGCTTGTCTTTATTATATCGTAGTGTATAAAAATCTAGTCTGTATAAACTCAAAATTTTAGTACTCAAAGATAACACCGAGGCTGCGTTTGGATATAATCAGTCAAGAATGTCAAAATGACGCGCGCGATGTAGACAAATTAGAGGAAACAGCGTTTCAGCTTGAGCTGTGTCAAGTTGATAACTTGTTGAAATGAGTGAATTGGGAAGGAGAATATAATCAGTGAAAAAATAAGAGGCCTTTTTTTGAACGGTTTTGTTTAATGAGGTAACTGATATCTTCCGTGTTGAAAGTTCTTGTGATGCTAGCCATACGGTATGCAAACAATCCCGGAGGCTTTCGCAATTGAGATGATAATACGTATGAAAATATTGCAGCGGTTGTGAGATTTTCAGCAGTCTCGTTTCCCTTGATTCTGGCTGCTATTTCTTTCATTCTAGAGTATATAAGTTGAATGTATCTAGAATACGATTCGGTAGGGAAATGCTGAAACCATTCCATAGGAGCCGCACGGCTACAAGGTAGTTGGAAATTTAAAGATTTTGTCTTAGAAGAACTTACACTTTGTTTCCTAAAAGTTGAGATTTTGAAATCATGTTATTACTTAAAAGCATGCGAAACTCAAGTCTTACGGTAAACTGAGTGTCTTCCATTTGTTGTACTCAAGCATTTGTGTTATCGAGTGACTACATCATTGCTATATTATACTTGTTGGTTTTTATATAATTATCCTCAACAGTAAGGTTATTACTTTTAATTTTTATTTAATTAAGTTAATTAGTTAGGGTCCTATGCGATCATCGATGTTTAAACCTTCGTATGTAACACATAATTACAACAAAGAAGAGACAGAATAGTTCTTGTCTAGCATTAAGGAAAGGTAAAACTTTATTTGTTAATAAAATTGAACTTTAAACGAATTATGAGTAATCCAAATGTGACTAAATTATCAGCAATTTACTTAAAACACTGTCGACAGTTTGTGTTACTTAATTCGGAAATAAGTACCTAAATAAAACCAATTCGAAAGATAATGAGTGTATCATCAACAATTTAACGAAAGAATAAAAAAGCGACTTCTATCTCAAAACACTAAAACTTTTTGTTTTTCTTGTTAAAAGTTTCTATCCTTTGTTAATACAGCCAACACAATCATAAGAATTGTTTAAAACTGTTTATCTTAGAGTTAAGCACTTGATGTATTCGTAACGTATTAGTTTATTTTAATCCTTTATCAAACATAATCATGAGTACCTTTTTAACTAAACAATCGAAAAAAGAAGTTATTCACAGATTATTTAACAGATTTTTCCTATTGTTTTAAGCTCTTCTATCGACTGCATTGGCCGAAGACCTCTTATGTAAAATCCTTTTAAATACTGGTTTTTTATGATCTACGATGATATGTTTAGTTATGGGTGGAAGATATTTCTTAATGAAATGTTTTAAATTTTTTGGTTAACAGAATGTTATGCTTTGCAAACGTGTTCCTGTATGCTGTATAAAAGTTGTAGCTTGAGACGTATTATATAATTCTTAAGTGAACAGTTATAAGCAATGTTTCATCTGTACAAGCAGTTTTGTGAATATAAACAAAACTTATAAACTAGATAAACAGGATCCGTTAAAAATAAGAGACTTGCAGATAGCACACTTTTGAACACCCTGTCTGACCCTTTATATAAGCACAATGATTAAAATGTACATGCTATCGCAAGAAAGCATGCGGGCTGCCCGGACATCGGTTTTTTATGCGATGTTGCTGTTGTAGGCTATGTCTTGTCGTCTATAGCTGGTTCAAGTCCAACCACTTACACTATCAAAACGGACAAAGACAAAAAGCTCAAGTCAGTGAATCTTCGAGCTTTAATTAACTACCTAAGTGACCACAGCCATTCCAACGATCAACCTCTTTTGTCTCTTTGCCGCTTTTTTTCTTTTTCAAACAGGAACAAGTGGGTTATCAGTGGTCGAATGGACTTTGATACCCTCCAAGTCTTATACCCCAACCTGAAGCTGTACAAAAGACTCAACGGTAGACCTAGAGAGATTCTGGAGGACATTGAGTATCTGATGACTGACCGACAGAAGCTCTTTCTGTCCACTGATAGTCAGTATGGCAATCTGGGTTGATTTATAATGGCATCAACACTTGAACCGAACGACCAGGCAACAAGAGAAACAGAAGATCTGAAAGCTTTTCTAACTTGATTATGAAAACTTTTTACTAGGCAATTCATTGATTCCATATAATTTTATAAAAACATTGTATCTTCATTTAAACAGTGTGTACAAGCAAGGCAGAAATTGAAGATCAGATGTAACTTTTCCCGATAATATTTTATATAGGCACTACAAAAAAGGAGCCGATCGACCGTCTATGCAATCTTCTTACCTCCCACAACAACTCATACAATAAGTTTTATCTGTTCCTTAGCTTGTTCCGATAGCTAAATTCATGTATGACCAAGTTCAAGTCAAATAGTTAGTATATTTACAAAACAGCAATGTATGGGGTAAATAGGGTTCGCATGTAGTATTTTTAAGCCTACTTCTATTATCGTATATCAGTTATTAAGAGCTAAAAGATTCTCAAGCACGTCTTTTTGATTTTATGCACTTTCATGTTGAACATATATTCCATTCATGTCCAACTAAATTGTACTAATACAAAAATGTTTTAAGTAATCATTATTCATCCAATATGGCACTAACAGTTATACTTAATTTGACTACATCAGCATCAAAGAAATGATTGGTGAAACTTCTATTATTTGAAATTACTTGTTAAAGAAGCATAATCTTCGCGAAAAAAAATTATTAAACATGAAACAGAATATATATTAGATTTTACGTCCATAATTCATCAATTAAAAAGGAAAATGTTTTATTTGAGCTTATAAAATACAATTTTACGATCTTATGGCTATAAATGGCTTCACTAGATTTTATCTTCAATACCTTTGCCATCAGGTTAATTCTGTTATGATCTAAAAATGTCATCGTCACGATATATTTCTCTAGGTACTCAAACAGCGTTCAAAATGCCTTTTGAAACTATGTAGATTTCTAAATTAAAACTTTTATTCTTTTAAAAATTAAAATATGATATTAATTGCAATTATAAATCTAATAAATAAAATTTTATCTATAAGATTTACAATCTTTAAAAGGCACGTTTTGAAAAAGTTAGATTTAAATATGATTTTTCATCACTCTTGATGTCCACAAAATAACAGTATCATTCAATCAACTTTTAAGAAAACAAACTATGCTTACTATTTGTGAGGTTTCTAGTAAATAAAATTTTTAAATCATCAAAA